>CM051270.1:46998052-47080552 GCA_027921565.1 Artemia sinica
TTGAAGTTGCAATCCTCTTTAAGAATCGACAGATTGTTAATGTTTAAACTTTTACGTTTCTTATAAATGTAATAAACATGATTACTTAATATTTTTCAATATAACAATAATTTTCATGTCTAAAACTCATCAATTAGCCGGATATAGTTTTTTTACATACGGGGTGAGATTTAATGTCCTTGGTGGAAGTCTATACAAGATTTAATGTCCTTGGTAAAAGCATATATGAGATTTAATGTTCTTGGTAAAAGCCTGTACGTAATTTAATGTCCAGTTTTTATAAAGGGGATGGGGGGGGAATTAAGTGGTATTAATGAAAATGACGACACATCAACCGAAAACCGTCAACAAGAACTCCGATTAACCATCACCAAAGTGTCACATTGCCGTCAGTGCGCCAACACCCCTTGGAAAATAGGGGGGTAAAGGTCAACTGCGAAGATATTTAGCCTAAGAAACTAGAATATGACGTTACAACCCTTCGCTAATAACTAGTGAAAACCAAGAACTCAAACGCAGATAAACTACTGTTCGCTATTTACTACATTGCAACTACTGCTGCAACCATGATAACTCGATGATCATTTCTAATTTTAACAATTCCTTGCATACATCCTTCAAACATAATAAACTCAGCCTTGGAGAGATTTGGGGAGGGGGGGATTAAGTGGTATTAATGAAAATGACGACACATCAACCAAAAACTGTCAACGAGAACTCCGATTAAACATCACCAAAGTGTCACAATGCCGTCAGTGCGCCAACACCCTCGGAAAATAGGGGGAGGGAATGAGTTACTCGGAATCTAGAAGGTCATATTTTTTCACTGAAAATAACAAAATTGATATTTTTCAACAAAAATCCCAAAAGAATTATTATTATTAAAATCATGAGGGGGAGGGTATAAAACATTAGTTTTTATAAAGGGGGGGGGGGGAGGGGGAAATTAATTGATATTAATGAAAATGACGGAACATCAACCGAAAACCGTCAACGAGAACTCCGATTAACCATCACCAAAGTGTCAAAATACCGTCAGTGTGCCAACACCCCTCGGAAAATAGGGGGAGGGAATGAGTTACTCGAAATCTAGAAGGTCATATTTTTAAATACGCATATGCATTTTTAATTTTCATGTTTTTGATTTTTATATTGATGAAGAATTTAAGCACAACTTCAACTAATTATTTTTATGTTCGGCATAGTTGAAAGGTCCAATAGATACCACGCTCTATATGCTAAATTTCAAATTTTGTTTAAATCACAAACCCCTGAATCATAAAGGCCGTTTAATTAGAATACTTAGCTCTTTTGAAAGCACTAAAAAAACTGTAGCGTAAAGAGCGATGCATTGACTTGAGGGTGAACCCACTCATATACGTAATAATTTCTGTTCGTTTTAAGTTCTAATGTTGCTTCTTACTTTCAGTCGAAAAACTTTTTTTTTAATTTAATTTCTGATGGTTTTTTAAATAATGCTGGGAAATCCAGCGCCCCCCCCCCTTCATAGAAATGTCCCTTAACCCAAGGAAACATCCACCGCGGAAAATCGTGTCTTAAAAAAGTTATTTAAACTCACATCAACCATTGGAGAAACATCGCATACATTCTAATTTCACCAGAGAAAATAAAAAGCTTTCACTTCAGTTTTAAGTTCACCAAGACATAAAAAATTTAAAGTTCACTTCTAAATTTTTCCGTAGAAGATAGGAAAAGTTATACTATTATTGTGATTATTTCCTATGAAGATAAAAAGTTTCACTTTAATTCTAAATTTTCTTAAATTCAATTCCGACTTTTCTCAAAGAGATGAAAAAATTTAAAGTTCTGTTTCAAATATTTTCCTGGAAGAAGAAAAGTTCAACTTCGATTCTGAATTTTCTCAATGAAAATGAAATATGTTATTGATCAATTCTATTTTCCCAAAATAATATAAAAAGTTTCCACTTCAGTTCAGATTTTTCTCAAAGAGATGAAAAAATTTTAAATACTGATCCAAATTTTTTATAGAAGATAGAAAAGTTCAAGTTCTCTTCTGAATTTTACCAAAGGACACAATTCAATTCTAATCTCTCCAGAGAAAATAGAAAGCTTCCACTTCAGTTTTAAGTTCACCAAGACATAAAAAATTTAAAGTTCAGTTCTAAAAAAGTTATTTTAAACTTACATCAAACATTGGAGAAACATCGCATACATTTGAACTATTCATTATTTTTATATCTCTCGTTCTATATTTCAGTTTATACTGATTTTTAAACCTTCAAAACCATGAAATATACTAAAATAACGGTTTTTTATTTACGAAAATCATACGAGGTGATGATTATAGAACAATAATTACCTAGCATTTATCACATAACACTCATAGGAAAAGGTTTCGTACAGAAACAAAACATCTTACATCATTTAATGTTTCTATTCTAAATTCTAACGGCACTTTTTTTCCCAATGTGTGTATACAATTGGAAATTTTAAAACTTTAAAATTAACACGCATCCGTGATCTTTCTTCTGGCAAAAAATACTAAGTTGCAAATTTTTGCAGATACGAGCTTGAAACCTATGTAATGTGGTTTTTCTGATACGCTGAATCTAACGGTGTGACTTTTCATTAAAATTCTTTCAGTTGTAGGGGATCTTTCCCCCATCTTTCAAAAATCAGGTAAATTTTCTCAGGGTCGTAGCCTTTGACGAGTAATACTGAACTTAATAAAATTTATATATTTAGAATCAGCATTATAAGCCAATTCTTTTGATACATTTATTGACATCAAAATTCCGTTTTTTAAAAGTTTCGATTACTATTGAGCCGTATCACTTGCTTTTTTACTGTTTTTTTATTACGTATATGAGGGGGTTCTCCCCTTAGTCAATACCACACTCTTTATGCTAAATTTTAAATTTTGTTTAAATCACAAACCCCTGAATCATTATTAAATAATGCTGGGAAATCCAGCGTCCCCTTCATAGAATTGTCCATTAACCCAAGGAAACATCCTCCACAGAAAGATTCTCCCGAGTAACCCCCTCCTCAAGAAAAAAATACTTCCTGAGAATGTCTGTATACTTCCCAATAACCAATCCACGGGACAGGTTCCCCACACCCCCGGAGGTGCAGGCTGAAGACCCACTGTGGGCGGGACCCCCCCATATTCCCCAGGCCCGCAGGCCGAAGACCGGCCATGGACCAGGATCCCCCACCCCAGGGGCCACAGGCCGAAGGCCGGCCGCAGGCGGCACAGTCGGGGCCTCCATCCCCAGGTTAGGTTAGGTTACCTTACATTTCTAGGGTTAGCAGCTTAGGTTAGGTTACATTAGGTTAAGTGGCCGCCCACTCGGGGCCTCCATCCCCAGGTTAGGTTACCTAACATTTCTAGGGTTAGCAACTTAGGTTAGGTTACATTAGGTTAAGTGGCCGGCCACTCGGGGCCTCCATCCCCAGGTTAGGTTAGGTTACCTAACATTTCTAGGGTTAGCAGGTTAGGTTAGGTTAAGTGGCCGCCCACTTAACCTAACCTAACCTGCTAACCCTAGAAATGTTAGGTAACCTAACCTAACCTGGGGATGGAGGCCCCGAGTGGCCGGCCACTTAACCTAATGTAACCTAACCTAAGTTGCTAACCCTAGAAATGTTAGGTAACCTAACCTGGGGATGGAGGCCCCGAGTGGCCGGCCACTTAACCTAATGTAACCTAACCTAAGTTGCTAACCATAGAAATGTTAGGTAACCTAACGTAACCTGGGGATGGTGGCCCCGACTGTGCCGCCTGCGGCCGGCCTTCGACCTGTGGCCCCTGGGGTGGGGGATCCTGGTCCGTGGCCGGTCTTTGGCCTGCGGCCCTGGGGAATATGGGGGGGGGGGGGGGTTTCCGCATACGGTGGGTCTTCAGCCTGTACCTCCGGGGGTGTGGGGAACCTGTCCCGTGGATTGGTTATTGGGAAGTATAAAGACATTCTCAGGAAGGATTTTTTTCTTGAGGAGGGGGTTACTCGGGAGAATCTTTCTGTGGAGGATGTTTCCTTGGGTTAATGGACAATTCTATGAAGGGGACGCTGGATTTCCCAGCATTATTTAAAAACGATTCAGGGGTTTGTGATTTAAACAAAATTTAAAATTTAGCATAAAGAGTGTGGTATTGACTAAGGGGAGAACCCCCTCATATACGTAATAAAAAAACAGTAAAAAAGCAAGTGATACGGCTCAATAGTAATCGAAACTTAAAAAAAAAAATTTTAATGTCAATAAATGTATCAAAAGAATTGGCTTATAATGCTGATTCTAAATATATAAATTTTATTAAGTTCAGTATTACTCGTCAAAGGCTACGACCCTGAGAAAATTTACCTGATTTTTGAAAGAGGGGGGAAAGATTCCCTACAATTGAAAGAATTTTAATGAAAAGTCACACCGTTAGATTCAGTGTATCAGAAAAACCACATTACATAGGTTTCAAGCTCCTATCTGCAAAAATTTGCAACTTAGTATTTTTTGCCAGAAGAAAGATCACGCATGCGTGTTAATTTTAAAGTTTTAAAATTTCCAATTGTATACGCACATTGGGAAAAAAAAGTGCCGTTAGAATTTAGAATAGAAACATTAAATGATGTAAGATGTTTTGTTTCTGTACGAAACCTTTTCCCATGAGTGTTATGTGATAAATGCTATGTAGTTATTGTTCTATAATCATCACCTCGTATGATTTTCGTAAATAAAAAACCGTTATTTTAGTATATTTCATGGTTTTGAAGGTTTAAAAATCAGTATAAACTGAAATATAGAACGAGAGATATAAAAATAATGAATAGTTCAAATGTATGCGATGTTTCTCCAATGTTTGATGTAAGTTTAAATAACTTTTTTAGAACTGAACTTTAAATTTTTTATGTCTTGGTGAACTTAAAACTGAAGTGGAAGCTTTCTATTTTCTCTGGAAAAATTAGAATTGAATTGTGTTCTTTGGTAAAATTCAGAAGAGAACTTGAACTTTTCTATCTTCTATAAAAAATTTGGAACAGTATTTAAAATTTTTTCATCTCTTTGAGAAAAATCTGAACGGAAGTGGAAACTTTTTATATTATTTTGGGAAAATAGAATTGATAAATAACTTATTTCATTTTCATTGAGAAAATTCAGAATCGAAGTTGAACTTTTCTTCTTCCGGGAAAATATTTGGAACAGAACTTTAAATTTTTTATCTCTTTGAGAAAAGTCGGAATTGAATTAAGAAAATTTAGAATTAAAGTGAAACTTTTTATCTTCATAGAAAATAATCACAATCATAGTATAGCTTTTCCTATCTTCTACGGAAAAGTTTAGAAGTGAACTTTAAATTTTTTATGTCTTGGTGAACTTAAAACTGAAGTGGAAGCTTTTTATTTTCTCTGGTGAAATTAGAATGTATGCGATGTTTCTCCAATGGTTGATGTGACTTTAAATAACTTTTTTAAGACACGATTTTCCGTGGTGGATGTTTCCTTGGGTTAAGGGACATTTCTATGAAGGGGGGGCGCTGGATTTCCCAGCATTATTTAAAAAACGATCAGAAATTAAATAAAAAAAAAAAACAAGTTTTTCAACTGAAAGTAAGAAGCAACATTAGAACTTAAAACGAACAAAAATTATTACGTATATGAGTGGGTTCACCCTCAAGTCAATGCATCGCTCTTTACGCTACAGTTTTTTTAGTGCTTTCAAAAGAGCTATGTATTCTAATTAAACGGCCTTTGTGATTCAGGGGTTTGTGATTTAAACAAAATTTAAAATTTAGCATATAGAGCGTGGTATTTATTGGACCTTTCATCTATGCCAAACATAAAAATAACTAGTTGAAGTTGTGCTTAAATTCTCATCAATATAAAAATCAAAAACATGAAAATTAAAAATGCATATGCGTATTTAAAAATATGACCTTCTAGATTCCGAGTAACTCATTCCCTCCCCCTATTTTCCGAGGGGTGTTGGCACACTGACAGTATTTTGACGCTTTGGTGATGGTTAATCGGAGTTCTCGTTGACGGTTTTCGGTTGATGTGCCGTCATTTTCATTAATATCACTTAATTTCCCCTCCCCCCCTTTATAAAAACTAATGTTTTATACCCTCCCCCTCATGATTTTAATAATAATAATTCTTTTGGGATTTGTTGTTAAAAAATATCAATTTTGCTATTTTCAGTGAAAAAATATGACCTTCTAGATTCCGAGTAACTCATTCCCTCCCCCTATTTTCCGAGGGTGTTGGTGCACTGACGGCATTGTGACACTTTGGTGATGGTTAATCGGAGTTCTCGTTGACGGTTTTCGGTTGATGTGTCGTCATTTTTATTAATACCACTTAATCCCCCCCCCTCCCCAAATCTCTCCAAGGCTGAGTTTATTATGTTTGAAGGATGTATGCAAGGAATTGTTAAAATTAGAAATGATCATCAAGTTATCATGGTTGCAGCAGTAGTTGCAATGTAGTAAATAGCGAACAGTAGTTTATCTGCGTTTGAGTTCTTGGTTTTTTCTAGTTATTAGCGAAGGGTTGTAACGTCATATTCTAGTTTCTTAGGCTAAATATCTTCGCAGTTGACCTTTACCCCCTATTTTCCGAGGGGTGTTGGCGCACTGACGGCAATGTGACACTTTGGTGATGGTTAATCGGAGTTCTCGTTGACGGTTTTCGGTTGATGTGTCGTCATTTTCATTAATACCACTTAATTCCCCCCCCCCTCCTCTTTATAAAAACTGGACATTAAATTACGTACAGGCTTTTACCAAGAACATTAAATCTCATATATGCTTTCTCATAAGGGACATTTCTATGAAGGGGGGGGCGCTGGATTTCCCAGCATTATTTAAAAAACGATCAGAAATTAAATAAAAAAAAAACAAGTTTTTCAACTGAAAGTAAGAAGCAACATTAGAACTTAAAACGAAAAGAAATTATTACGTATATGAGTGGGTTCACCCTCAAGTCAATGCATCGCTCTTTACGCTACAGTTTTTTTAGTGCTTTCAAAAGAGCTATGTATTCTAATTAAACGGCCTTTGTGATTCAGGGGTTTGTGATTTAAACAAAATTTAAAATTTAGCATATAGAGCGTGGTATTTATTGGACCTTTCATCTATGCCGAACATAAAAATAACTAGTTGAAGTTGTGCTTAAATTCTTCATCAATATAAAAATCAAAAACATGAAAATTAAAAATGCATATGCGTATTTAAAAATATGACCTTCTAGATTCCGAGTAACTCATTCCCTCCCCCTATTTTCCGAGGGGTGTTGGCACACTGACGGTATTTTGACACTTTGGTGATGGTTAATCGGAGTTCTCGTTGACGGTTTTCGGTTGATGTGCCGTCATTTTCATTAATATCACTTAATTTCCCCCTCCCCCCCTTTATAAAAACTAATGTTTTATACCCTCCCCCTCATGATTTTAATAATAATAATTCTTTTGAGATTTGTTGTTGAAAAATATCAATTTTGCTATTTTCAGTGAAAAAATATGACCTTCTAGATTCCGAGTAACTCATTCCCTCCCCCTATTTTCCGAGGGTGTTGGTGCACTGACGGCATTGTGACACTTTGGTGATGGTTAATCGGAATTCTCGTTGACGGTTTTCGATTGATGTGTCGTCATTTTTTTAATACCACTTAATCCCCCCCCTCCCCAAATCTCTCCAAGGCTGAGTTTATTATGTTTGAAGGATGTATGCAAGGAATTGTTAAAATTAGAAATGATCATCGAGTTATCATGGTTGCAGCAGTAGCTGCAATGTAGTAAATAGCGAACAGTAGTTTATCTGCGTTTGAGTTTTGGTTTTTTCTAGTTATTAGCGAAGGGTTGTAACGTCATATTCTAGTTTCTTAGGCTAAATATCTTCGCAGTTGACCTTTACCCCCCTATTTTCCGAGGGGTGTTGGCGCACTGACGGCATTGTGACACTTGGTGATGGTTAATCGGAGTTCTCGTTGACGGTTTTCGGTTGATGTGTCGTCATTTTCATTAATACCAATTAATTCCCCCCCCCTCCCCTTTATAAAAACTGGACATTAAATTAAGTACAGGCTTTTACCAAGAACATTAAATCTCATATATGCTTTTACCAAGGACATTAAATCTTGTATAGACTTCTACCAAGGACCTTAAATCTCACCCCGTATGTAAAAAAACTATATCCGGCTAATTGATGAGTTTTAGACTTGAAAATTATTGTTATAATGAAAAATATTAAGTAATCATGTTGGTTGATGAACTTGTGAAATTTAGTTAGGGGTTATGGGCCGGGGGGTTAGTTGACCTTTTATTGTTTTGGTCTTAGTATAAATATATTCTTCATTTTTGATAGATTTCAATTTATATACTGTGAGGAGGCGAGTTGAATCATTATTGACATTCAGTGCATGGAAGTGTTTATTTAATATGTGAGTTTTGTTTCTTATTTATTTATATTTTTCTTTTGTTTTTTTTCTTTCTCTTTATGTGTTTAGTATGTTTTATTTTGATGTAAGTTAAGTTTTTTTAAAAAGAAAAATTTTTTTTTTGTTTTATTTTATATTTTTTTCCCGTTGAGAAAGGCTCCCGGACGTGGGGCCGAAATATTCGGAGTATTTGTGTATAATTAATTGTTTTGTATTTCACTGCTTTAGAGAAAATTAAAACCCGTTTTTCTCGTTTAAAATTTTTTTTTTTAATGGAAAAGCAGTGTGGTCTAAGAAATTATTTACGTCTAGCCTACGGGTGGCAAAAGACCAATTCAATTTTATTATTTTTGAATTTAGCAAAAAAACATGCCAATATAATTGCACAACAAAAGTTTTTAGAAAAATGCAAAGTAAATAAACTAATTCCAAAATCGTTTTGTTTTAATTATCATTTAAATACATATAATGAAGAAAAGCACACGAGAAAGGTAAATTTACTAAACTTAAACCATGTGCTGAAAGATAAACGTTTCCAGAGATCACAAGTTGTAAAAGAAATAGATTTTTTAAAACATAGCCTTGGTAATTTTCTTAATACAAATGATTTCCAACAAATTATATCAATCTTTAAAAATTCTTTTGAACATGTTCTAAGATTATCTAGGGAAAGACTAAACCAAAAATTTTTGCAGTTAAAAAGGGAAAAAGAAAAACAAAAACTATCAATGTATAAGCCTAATTATTTCCCAGGCCCTGGGGTGATTAATTTAAGCAAAAAGGAGTTAACCAAAGAACAAGAGGAAATCCTTGAAAGAGGTATAAAATTTGGACTAAATCCTAAAAATGTACCGATAGAGGAAATTATTTCAAAGATTGAAACAGGGATTCATAAGTTTCCAAAAGATATAAATAATGTAGATGAGTTAAGACTAAGGGTAGTGAATATTTTAACAGATTTTGGTAGTTATCAAGAAAAAGTTAAGAACAAAGATATTAAAGTTTTAAAAGATTTAAAAAAAGATGATTCTCTAATAATAACGAAAGCGGATAAGAGCAATACAGTAGTAATCCTAGAAAAAGATGATTATGATAGTAAAATAGAAACAATTCTAAGTGATACTTCAACATATAAAAAACTTAACTCGGACCCAACTGAATTGTATGCTAAAAGATTAAGAAAAGATTTAGAAGACCTTAAAACAAATGGAAGTATCACACCCCAGATGTATCACAAGTTCTTTCCAAGGGGATCAGTTAGCCCTAGAATATATGGTTTGCCAAAAATACATAAAACAGGCATCCCCTTAAGACCTATTGTTTCAACAACCAATTCACCAACGGTAAAAATCGAGAAATGGGCAGCAATGACACTTAAACCATTATTATATCTCCAAAATTCGTATATAAAAAACTCGGAATTTTTAAAAGATAAACTTATAAGTTTAGAAATATCAGAAGAATCTAGATTGTTCAGTTTTGATATAAAATCCATGTATACGTATATTCCTTTTGATAAATCGTTTAGTATTTTATCCAAAAAACTTGAGGAACGAAAAAATGAGATAGAAGAATTATCTTCGGGAATTGAACTGGAAACTATATTAAATTTAGTCAGAATAACTAGCAGATATACTAACTATTTCACGTTTCGAGATAATTTTTACCATCAAATTAGGGGTTTAGCAATGGGAGGGCCTTTAAGTCCGTTGTTAGCAAATATTTATGTAGAGTATGTTGAAAATTTAGCTATAGAAACATATTTTTTAAAACCTAAATTTTGGGGCAGATATATGGATGATATTTTAGTTATTTGGAATTACGGGGAATCAGAAATTGAAGGTTTTTTGGAACATTTAAATAATTTGGGAGGAGAATTAATTTTTACAATTGAAAAGGAAACAGAGAATAAGTTACCGTTTCTAGATATTTTGATCCATAGAAATAATAACGAACTAGCATTTTCAATTTACCGTAAACCGACTAATAACAACCGTTATTTGTCTTTCACATCAAATCATCCGATCCAGGTAAAAAGGGGTGTGGTTATTTCTTTAGTTGATAGGGTATTAAAATTAGCATCACCAGGATACATAAGAAATGAACTAATTTTTATTAAGGATATTCTAATAGGTAACGGCTATCCGGAAAATATGATTTCTCAAATAATTGAAAAAAGGAAAAAAAAGTTGACGGAACCAAAAATATTAGAAGAAGATGGGTCAAATCAAGAAACAAATTACATAACTTTGCCTTTTATCCCAATTTTATCACAAAAATTAAGAAGAGAATTAAAAAAACATAATATAAATACAGCATTTAAATCAGGACATAATATAAGCTCGTTGTTAAATAAAGGGAAAGACAAGGTACCGAGAAATTTGCAAAAGGGAGTTTACAAAATTCCATGTTCTTGTGGTAAATTTTATGTGGGAAGAACGCAACAAACTTTAGAAAATAGGCTACAACAACATAAGAATGCAATAGATTGCGCTCTAAAACAAAACAAAACACCAGAAACGTTTGAGTCAGCTGTTGCAGAACATCTTTATAATTTTCCTCATCACAGTATTTTATTTGATCAAACAAAAATAGTAGATACGTCTGTAGGACTTTTACAAAGCTTCAGGGAAATTATAGAAATAAAAAAGATAATATATGGGGGTACTAGTATCAATAAAGATGAAGGGGAATTTAGGATCAATTCAATTTATAATAGTTTAATTAAAATGCAGGCAAGATATTCAACCAGTACTGATTTTAATAATAGTTCTGAAACGAAAGATGACCTTACGAACAAAGGTCAGAATGGGTTAAATGATGGGAAAAGTAAACGAACTGCAGCTAAGCTTGCAACCAAACGAATCCGTTCAATTTATAATTCATAATTTGGTTGATGAACTTGTGAAATTTAGTTAGGGGTTATGGGCCGGGGGGTTAGTTGACCTTTTATTGTTTTGGTCTTAGTATAAATATATTCTTCATTTTTGATAGATTTCAATTTATATACTGTGAGGAGGCGAGTTGAATCATTATTGACATTCAGTGCATGGAAGTGTTTATTTAATATGTGAGTTTTGTTTCTTATTTATTTATATTTTTCTTTTGTTTTTTTTCTTTCTCTTTATGTGTTTAGTATGTTTTATTTTGATGTAAGTTAAGTTTTTTTAAAAAGAAAATTTTTTTTTGTTTTATTTTATATTTTTTTCCCGTTGAGAAAGGCTCCCGGACGTGGGGCCGAAATATTCGGAGTATTTGTGTATAATTAATTGTTTTGTATTTCACTGCTTTATAGAAAATTAAAACCCGTGTTTCTTGTTAAAAATTTTTTTTTTAATGGAAAAGCAGTGTGGTCTAAGAAATTATTTGTGTGTGTGTGTAAGTTTTTGTGTGTGTGTGTGTGTGTAAGTTTTTTGTGTGTGTGGGTAAGTTTTTGTGTGTGTGTAAGTTTTGTGTGTGTGTAAATTTTTGTGTGTGTGTAAGTTTTTTTGTGTGTAAGTTTTTTTGTGTGTGTGTAAGTTTTTGTGTGTGTGTGTTCTGATTTTTTGTGTTCTCGCAAGAAAATAGCTCGCCTTTAACATACTTAGCCGTAGTTAGTTGAAACTGGGCATAAATATCATAATTTTTAGTCTAATTGCGTGGCTACTAAAGGAACAATGAGCATTTTTTTTCTGATTTTTTGTGTTTTCGCAAGAAAATAGCTCGCCTTTAACATACTTAGCCGATGTGTGTGTAAGTTTTTGTGTGTGTGTGTAAGTTTATGTGTGTGTGTGTAAATGTGTGTGTTTGTATAAGTTTTTTTGTGTGTGGGTAAGTTTTTGTGTGTGTGTAAGTTTTTGTGTGTGTGTAAATTGTTGTGTGTGTGTAAGTTTTTGTGTGTGTGTAAGTTTGTGTGTGTGTGTGTAAGTTTTTGTGTGTGTGTAAGTTTTTGTGTGTGTAAGATTTTGTGTGTGTGTAAGTTTTTGTGTCTGTGTAAGTTTTTGTGTGTGTAAGTTTTTTGTGTTTGTGTAAGTTTTTGTGTGTGTGTAAGTTTTTATGTGAGTGTAAGTTTTTGTGCGTGTGTAAGTTTTTGTGTGTGTGTAAGTTTTTTTTTTTTGTGTGTGTGTGTGTGTAAGTTTTTTGTGTGTGTGTAAGTTTTTGTATGTGTAAGTTATTGTGTGTGTGTGTAAGTTTGTGTGTGTGTGTGTGTGTGTGTGTGCGTGTGTGTGTGTGTGTGTGTGTAAGTTTTTGTGTGTGTTTGTAAGTTTTTTTTGTGTGTGTGTGTAAGTTTTTGTGTGTGTGTAAGTTTTTATGCGTGTGTAAATTATTGTGTGTGTGTAAGTTTTTGTGTGTGTGTAAGTTTTTATGTGTGTGTAAATTTTTGTGTGTGTGTGTGTGTGTGTGTGAGTTTTTATGTGTGTAAGTTTATGTGTGTGTAAGTTTTTGTATGTGTAAGTTTTTTTTGTGTGTGTAAGTTTTGTGTGTGTGTGTAAGTTTTGTGTGTGTGTGTGTGTAAGTTTTTGTGTGTGTGTAAGATTTTGTGTGTGTGTGTAAGTTTTTGTGTGTATGTAAGTTTTTTTTTGTGTGTGTAAGTTTTTGTGTGTGTGTAAGATTTTGTGTGTGTGTGTGTGTAAGTTTTTGTGTGTGTGTAAGTTTTGTATGTGTGTGTGTAAGTTTTTGTGTGTGTGTAAGTTTTTATGTGTGTGTAAATTTTTGTGTGTGTGTGTGAGTTTTTGTGTGTGTGTGTAAGTTTTTGTGTATGTGTGTGTAAGTTTTTGTGTGTGTGTAAGTTTTTGTGTGTGTGTAAGTTTCTATGTGTGTGTAAATTTTTGTGTGTGTGTGAGTTTTTATGTGTGTAAGTTTATGTGTGTGTGTGTAAGTTTTTGTGTGTGTAAGTTTTTGTGTGTGTGTGTAAGTTTGTGTGTGTGTAAGTTTTTGTGTGTGTGTAAGTTTTGTGTGTGTGTGTGTGTAAGTTTTTGTGTGTGTGTAAGATTTTGTGTGTGTGTAAGTTTTTGTGTGTGTGTAAGTTTTTGTGTGTGTGTAAGTTTTTGTGTGTGTGTAAGATTTTGTGTGTGTGTGTAGGTTTTTTTTTGTGTGTGTAAGTTTTTGTTTTTGTGTGTGTAAGTTTTTTGTGTGTGTGTAAGTTTTTGTTTTTTTGTGTGTGTAAGTTTTTGTGTGTGTGTAAGTTTTTTGTTTGAAAAATAAACTATTTCGGGTTAGCAGGTTAGGTTAGGTTAAGTGGCCGGCCACTTAACCTAACCTAACCTGCTAACCCTAGAAATGTTAGGTAACCTAACCTAACCTGGGGATGGAGGCCCCGAGTGGCCGGCCACTTAACCTAATGTAACCTAACCTAAGTTGCTAACCCTAGAAATGTTAGGTAACCTAACCTAACCTGGGGATGGAGGCCCCGAGTGGCCGGCCACTTAACCTAATGTAACCTAACCTAAGCTGCTAACCCTAGAAATGTTAGGTAACCTAACCTAACTGGCCGGCCACTTAACCTAATGTAACCTAACCTAAGCTGCTAACCATAGAAATGTTAGGTAACCTAACGTAACCTGGGGATGGAGGCCCCGACTGTGCCGCCTGCGGCCGGCCTTCGACCTGTGGCCCCTGGGGTGGGGGATCCTGGTCCGTGGCCGGTCTTTGGCCTGCGGCCCTGGGGAATATGGGGGGGGGGGGGTTTCCGCACACGGTGGGTCTTCAGCCTGTACCTCCGGGGGTGTGGGGAACCTGTCCCATGGATTGGTTATTAGGAAGTATACAGACATTCTCAGGAAGGATTTTTTCTTGAGGAGGGGGTTATTCGGGAGAATCTTTCTGTGGAGGATGTTTCCTTGGGTTAATGGACAATTCTATGAAGGGGACGCTGGATTTCCCAGCATTATTTAAAAACGATTCAGGGGTTTGTGATTTAAACAAAATTTAAAATTTAGCATAAAGAGTGTGGTATTGACTAAGGGGAGAACCCCCTCATATACGTAATAAAAAAACAGTAAAAAAGCAAGTGATACGGCTCAATAGTAATCGAAACTTTAAAAAAAAAATTTGATGTCAATAAATGTATCAAAAGAATTGGCTTTTAATGCTGATTCTAAATATATAAATTTTATTAAGTTCAGTATTACTCGTCAAAGGCTACGATCCTGAGAAAATTTACCTGATTTTTGAAAGAGGGGGGAAAGATTCCCTACAATTGAAAGAATTTTAATGAAAAGTCACACCGTTAGATTCAGCGTATCAGAAAAACCACATTACATAGGTTTCAAGCTCATATCTGCAAAAATTTGCAACTTAGTATTTTTTGCCAGAAGAAAGATCACGGATGCGTGTTAATTTTAAAGTTTTGAAATTTCCAATTGTATACGCACATTGGGAAAAAAAAGTACCGTTAGAATTTAGAATAGAAACATTAAATGATGTAGGATGTTTTGTTTCTGTACGAAACCTTTTCCCATGAGTGTTATGTGATAAATGCTATGTAGTTATTGTTCTATAATCATCACCTCGTATGATTTTCGTAAATAAAAAACCGTTATTTTAGTATATTTCATGGGTTTGAAGGTTTAAAAATCAGTATAAACTGAAATATAGAACGAGAGATATAAAAACAATGAATAGTTCAAATGTATGCGATGTTTCTCCAATGTTTGATGTAAGTTTAAATAACTTTCTGAACTTTAAATTTTTATGTCTTGGTGAACTTAAAACTGAAGTGGAAGCTTTCTATTTTCTCTGGAGAAATTAGAATTGAATTGTGTTCTTTGGTAAAATTCAGAAGAGAACTTGAACTTTTCTATCTTCTATAAAAAATTTGGAACAGTATTTAAAATTTTTTTATCTCTTTGAGAAAAATCTGAACGGAAGTGGAAACTTTTTATATTATTTTGGGAAAATAGAATTGATAAATAACTTATTTCATTTTCACTGAGAAAATTCAGAATCGAAGTTGAACTTTTCTTCTTCCGGGAAAATATTTGGAACAGAACTTTAAATTTTTTCATCTCTTTGAGAAAAGTCGGAATTGAATTTAAGAAAATTTAGAATTAAAGTGAAACTTTTTATCTTCATAGAAAATAATCACAATCATAGTATAACTTTTCCTATCTTCTACGGAAAAATTTAGAAGTGAACTTTAAATTTTTTATGTCTTGGTGAACTTAAAACTGAAGTGGAAGCTTTTTATTTTCTCTGGTGAAATTAGAATGTATGCGATGTTTCTCCAATGGTTGATGTGAGTTTAAATAACTTTTTTAAGACATGATTTTCCGTGGTGGATGTTTCCTTGGGTAAAGGGACATTTCTATGAAGGGGGGGCGCTGGATTTCCCAGCATTATTTAAAAAACGATCAGAAATTAAATTAAAAAAAACAAGTTTTTCAACTGAAAGTAAGAAGCAACATTAGAACTTAAAACGAACAGAAATTATTACGTATATGAGTGGGTTCACCCTCAAGTCAATGCATCACTCTTTACACTACAGTTTTTTTTAGTGCTTTCAAAAGAGCTATGTATTCTAATTAAACGGCCTTTGTGATTCAGGGGTTTGTGATTTAAACAAAGTTTAAAATTTAGCATATAAAGCGTGGTATTTATTGGACCTTTCATCTATGCCGAACATAAAAATAACTAGTTGAAGTTGTGCTTAAATTCTTCATCAATATAAAAATCAAAAACATGAAAATTAAAAATGCATATGCGTATTTAAAAATATGACCTTCTAGATTCCGAGTAACTCATTCCCTCCCCCTATTTTCCGAGGGGTGTTGGCACACTGACGGTATTTCGACACTTTGGTGATGGTTAATCGGAGTTCTCGTTGACGGTTTTCGGTTGATGTTCCGTCATTTTCATTAATATCACTTAATTTCCCCCTCCCCCCCTTTATAAAAACTAATGTTTTATACCCTCCCGCTCATGATTTTAATAATAATAATTCTTTTGGGATTTGTTGTTGAAAAATATCAATTTTGCTATTTTCAGTGAAAAAATATGACCTTCTAGATTCCGAGTAACTCATTCCCTCTCCCTATTTTCCGAGGGGTGTTGGTGCACTGACGGCATTGTGACACTTTGGTGATGGTTAATCGGAGTTCTCGTTGACGGTTTTCGGTTGATGTGTCGTCATTTTTATTAATACCACTTAATCCCCCCTCCCCAAATCTCTCCAAGGCTGAGTTTATTATGTTTGAAGGATGTATGCAAGGAATTGTTAAAATTAGAAATGATCATCGACTTATCATGGTTGCAGCAGTAGTTGCAATGTAGTAAATAGCGAACAGTAGTTTATCTGCGTTTGAGTTCTTGGTTTTCACTAGTTATTAGCGAAGGGTTGTAACGTCATATTCTAGTTTCTTAGGCTAAATATCTTCGCAGTTGACCTTTACCCCCCTATTTTCCGAGGGGTGTTGGCGCACTGACGGCATTGTGACACTTTGGTGATGGTTAATCGGAGTTCTCGTTGACGGTTTTCGGTTGATGTGTCGTCATTTTTATTAATACCACTTAATCCCCCCCCCCCCCCTTTATAAAACTGGACATTAAATTACGTACAGGCTTTTACCAAGAACATTAAATCTCATATATGCTTTTACCAAGGACATTAAATCTTGTATAGACTTCTACCAAGGACCTTAAATCTCACCCCGTATATAAAAAAACTATATCCGGCTAATTGATGTGTTTTAGACTTGAAAATTATTGTTATAAAGAAAAATATTAAGTAATCATGTTTATTACATTTATAAGAAACGTAAAAGTTTAAACATTAACAATCTGTCGATTCTTAAAGAGGATTGCAACTTCAAAGGAGGCTATATCTTCTAAGGTCACTCGGGATCAATTATTTTAACCTTGTTTGTCTCTCATTTGTTTAATTTAGAGTTCAATAATCATCAAGTTATCATGGTTGCAGCAGTAGTTGCAATGTAATAAATAGCGAACAGTAGTCCATCTGCGTTTGAGTTTTTGGTTTTCACTAGTTATTAGCGAAGGGTTGTAATGTCATATTCTAGTTACTTAGGCTAAATATCTTCGCAGTTGACCTTTACCCCCTATTTTCCAAGGGGTGTTGGCACACTGACGGCATTGTGACACTTTGGTGATGGTTAATCGGAGTTCACGTTGACGGTTTTCGGTTGATGTGCCGTCATTTTCATTAGTACCACTTAATGATTTTTGTGTTCTCGCAAGAAAAATACCTCGCCTTTTAAGATACTTAGCCGTAGTTAGTTGAAACTGTGCATAAATATCATAATTTTTAGTCTAATTGTGTGGCTACTAAAGGAACAATGAGCCTTTTTTCTGATTTTTTGTGTTTTCGCAAGAAAATAGCTCGCCTTTAACATACTTAGCCGCTTTGTGTGTAAGTTTTTGTGTGTGTGTGTGTGTAAGTTTTTGTGTGTGTAAATTTTTGTGTGTGTGTGTAAGTTTTTGTGTGTGTGTGTAAGTTTTTTGTGTGTGTGGGTAAGTTTTTGTGTGTGTGTAAGTTTTTGTTAGTCTGTAGATTTTTGTGTGTGTGTAAGTTTTTGTGTGTGTGTAAGTTTTTGTGTGTGTGTAAGTTTTTGTGTGTGTGTGTTCTAATTTTTTGTGTTCTCGCAAGAAAATAGCTCGCCTTTAACATACTTAGCCGTAGTTAGTTGAAACTGGGCATAAATATCATAATTTTTAGTCTAATTGCATGGCTACTAAAGGAACAATGAGCATTTTTTTTCTGATTTTTTGTGTTTTCGCAAGAAAATAGCTCGCCTTTAACATACTTAGCCGATGTGTGTGTAAGTTTTTGTGTGTGTGTGTAAGTTTATGTGTGTGTGTAAATTTGTGTGTGTGTATAAGTTTTTTTGTGTGTGGGTAAGTTTTTGTGTGTGTGTAAGTTTTTGTGTGTGTGTAAATTTTTGTGTATGTGTAAGTTTTTGTGTGTATGTAAATTTGTGTGTGTGTGTAAGTTTTGTTTGTGTGTAAGTTTTTTGTGTGTGTGTGTGTTTTTGTGTGTGTGTAAGTTTTTGTGTGTGTAAGTTTTTGTGTGTGTGTAAGTTTTTGTGTCTGTGTAAGTTTTTGTGTGTGTAAGTTTTTTGTGTTTGTGTAAGTTTTTGTGTGTGTGTAAGTTTTTATGTGAGTGTAAGTTTTTGTGCGTGTGTAAGTTTTTTGTGTGTGTGTAAGTTTTTTGTGTGTGTGTAAGTTTTTGTGTGTGTAAGTTTTTGTGTGTGTGTGTAAGTTTTTGTGTGTGGTGTGTGTGTGTAAGTTTTTTTTGTGTGTGTAAGTTTTTGTGTGTGTAAGTTATTGTGTGTGTGTGTAAGTTTTTGTGTGTGTGTGTGTGTGTGTGTGTGTGTGTGTGTGTAAGTTTTTGTGTGTGTTTGTAAGTTTTTTTTTGTGTGTGTGTGTGTAAGTTTTTGTGTGTGTGTAAGTTTTTATGCGTGTGTAAATTATTGTGTGTGTGTAAGTTTTTGTGTGTGTGTAAGTTTTTATGTGTGTGTAAATTTTTGTGTGCGTGTGTGTGTGAGTTTTTATGTCTGTAAGTTTATGTGTGTGTAAGTTTTTGTATGTGTAAGTTTTTTTGTGTGTGTGTAAGTTTTTGTGTGTGTGTAAGTTTTTTGTGTGTGTGTAAGTTTTTGTGTGTGTGTAAGATTTTGTGTGTGTGTGTAAGTTTTTGTGTGTATGTAAGTTTTTTTGTGTGTGTAAGTTTTTGTGTGTGTGTAAGTTTTTGTGTGTGTGTGTGTGTAAGTTTTTGTGTGTGTGTAAGTTTTTGTATGTGTGTGTGTAAGTTTTTGTGTGTGTGTAAGTTTTTATGTGTGTGTAAATTTTTGTGTGTGTGTGTGAGTTTTTGTGTGTGTGTAAGTTTTTGTGTGTGTGTGTGTAAGTTTTTGTGTGTGTGTAAGTTTTTATGTGTGTGTAAATTTTTGTGTGTGTGTGAGTTTTTATGTGTGTAAGTTTATCTGTGTGTGTGTGTGTGTAAGTTTTTGTGTGTGTAAGTTTTTGTGTGTGTGTGTAAGTTTTTGTGTGTGTAAGTTTTGGTGTGTGTAAGTTTTTATGTGTGTGTAAGTTTTTGTGTGTGTGTAAGTTTTTGTGTGTGTGTAAGTTTTTGTGTGTGTGTAAGTTTTTGTGTGTGTGTGTAAGTTTTTGTGTGTGTGTAAGTTTTTGTGTGTGTGTAGGTTTTTTTTGTGTGTGTAAGTTTTTGTTTTTGTGTGTGTACGTTTTTTGTGTGTGTGTAAGTTTTTGTTTTTAGGTGTGTGTAAGTTTATGTGTGTGTGTAAGTTTTTTGTTTGAAAAATAAACTATTTCCGTAAAATCTGAACTAATACAGGTTTTTGACCGTAAACTCTAGTTTTTGATCATAGTGTTCTCAATCTTTTAGGATGTATGGAGCGAGTGGGACCTCACTCATGAGGAGGAAATTCTTTTTTGCAATTTACTTTTAGTTGAAAAATGCCCTCTTGTGGAAAAAAAGTTTTTGACACTCTAGCAAGTTTATCACTAGATATAACTTTACAGAAAATTTAAGTTTGAATAATTTAGCTTTCAATAAGTGCACTGAATACAATTTCTTTTTAGGACTTCCCAATTCTACCACCACCATTCAAGAGAACAGGTGGGGACGAAGCAACTCCTGTGCAACGGTTGGAGATGGTGGGGGTATCCAGAGGCATTCTATACCAGTCCCCCGTCCATCGTCAAGTCACCACACCTTCAATGATATCTCTCCATTGGTCATTCAGGACTGCAGTAGTAGTACCAAAGGGGCATCGACTATCCCTAGATTGGAATGAACATATCAGAGACATATTAAATGGTATTGACAATAAGAAGAACACCAATATCATCGAGGAAATTAAAAACAATGTTTTATAGATTTCAGAAATAAAGTTTCATATATTTATTATTTTCATAGGCTTAAGGATCGAGGTTTGAGAACACTCTAATGGCTGATCTATTCAATCTGATCTATTCATGCAGAGAAGTCTCTGGGTTGGGATAGGGGGATCGGAGTCCTTTGGGGGCCCGGGGAGGGCCTTTGGAGGTCTGGTGGGGCCGGGTGATCCTTTGGGAGCCCGGGGGCCCTTTGGGGACCGGGGGCTTCCTTCGGGGTTGGGGTAGGGGGATCGGAGCCCTTTGGGTCGGGGTAGGGGGATCGGGGCCCCTTGGGGTTGGGGTATGGGACCTCACGACACTGTCTAAATAGAACTTGTGTATTATAACGACCACAGAGTTTCACCCTCAAATCCTCTTCTAAAACATCTTCTAAAATCATCTTTTAAAATGTCTCTAACTGTTTCGCCAAAATAATTCCCTAAAATGTCTAAAACGGTTTCGCCCAAATAATCTCTAAACGTAATTTCATCGTGTTCCCTTTGTTTTTGGCATCCCTGCGCTGTCACATTTGAAATTACTAAGAAACCTTTTCCCGCGTTTAACTCTTCATCTCTAAGATCAAAACATTCGCCGGAGTTACAATTAACCTTGCCATCACCTGTCAGATATTAATAAACTTTGACCCGGAAACAATTCTGGTCGAACTCCAAAGATATTAATAAACTTCGTCCCGGAGACAATTCTCCTTGGAAACAATAAATTAATTCCCCTTTCGTGATTCAATAATTCCCCTTAGAAACAATAAATTAATTCCCCTTTCGTGACAAATCAATCAATCATGACATCATCTGTTAGAAACATGTGATCCTGTTTTCCTATTCCTGGATCTTAACATTCGCCCCGAGCGTGCACTTGACCAAAACAACAACAACAATCAATTGATCTTGAACGAAGTGTCATTGACCCTGTCCCCGTTAGACTCAATAATCCAGAAAACATCCATCAAAGTGATAAAATTCTTGTTTTTTCCATTCTCACTGATAAAACCATAAAACAGGCATAAATTGATGTTGACATCCGTGAAAAACATCAAATAAATTGACCAACACTCATAACCGTCCAAGAAACATCCATCAAAGTGAGAAAAAATAATGTTTTTTCAAGTGAGAAAAATTCTGTTTTTTCATTCTCAGTGAGAAAACCATAAACCACGTGGTTCTCGTGGGACTGGCACCCCCCCCCTTTCTACTTGTATTACGCGCCACTCACTCAAGTTAACCCTGTGCAAAATTCGAGAACACGTCAGTTTTTTCGTTAATTTCTTGTTTATTTTAGAAATAGATTTGGGCTATAAATTTGCACATTAGGGGGGGGAGGGGTAAAGAATAGCAGGTCTGCATGGAAAATGTGCTTGGTACAATTATTCTGCATATTAGAAAGATAAGTGCATTTAAGGCCAAATATACGGCCATGAACATAGTAAAATAGCATAAATGAAAGGCACAAATAACATAAACTTTGATAAGCGATCATCATAAAACACTTAAATGAAACAATACATTAACCTAATAATAATACACATAAACTTTGATCAGCGATCATCATAAAACACTTAAATGAAACATTGCATTAACCTAATAATAGTACTTAATACTTGGAAAAACAGTCATTGAAAAAACCATTTAACACTTGGCAAAAACACTTAAATGAACCATTGCATTTACTTTATGCTGGAATTTTTTTTTTTTTTTTTTTTTTTTTTTTTTTTTTTTTTTTTTTTAGTTAACAAAATTTCCATATACCTCGCTATTCTTCTGTAAATTTTTAGTGACCTAGAAAGAATTGTTTTCTGACTTCAAACTATCCAAATAATTTTACCCCCTCCCCTCTTCCTATGTGCCAACATGTAGCCCAAATTATATATTTCCTATATATTCTGTCACTTGTCTTTGTCTTGTCTTACGCTAAGCTGAAAAAAAAAAAAAATAACGAAAAAAAAACCGGTTTTGTTCTCGATTTTATACAGCGTTGCACATAATACTCATGTTTTAGCTTAATTTTAATGATGATTGTTTGATAATTTTTTTTCTTGTTCCTTTTTTTTTAATTTGGCACCCGCTACTGCCAAAAATTGGAGAAGTTCATATGGAAATCCTTTCAACACAAATGGATTTGTTTTTTTTTTTGTTTTTTTTTTATAAGTTTTTAAGATGTGTAAATTTCTGGTGTGTAAATTCCTCTTTTTGCCGTTCCTTAGCACTTTTCAACGAATCTAAAAAAACTCAAATAAAAGTTTCAAACGTAGTAACCTTATTTTCCACAGGGGGAGGGGTTAATATCCGCGAGGCTATTTTCCAAGGAGGAGGTATTTTCCAAGGGGGTTACTTTCCGTGAGGGGGGGCATATTTGGGGGGATTTTCTGCGTTGGGGGGGGGGGGGGGGGTTAAACACCCCAATTCACTATATTCAATTATGTTATTTTACTGTTTTCATGGCCGTATATTTGGCTCTGAAATGCTCTGATTTATCTATATATTTAATATGCAGAATAATTGTACCTAACACATTTTGCATGCAGACCCGCTTTACTTTACCCCCCTCCTAATCAGCAAATATGTGGCCCAAATTTATTTCTGAAGCAGCGAAGAAACTAACACAAAAAAACCGGTGTGCTATTGAATTTTACACAGCGTAAACTTGAGTGAGTGGCACATAATACACAAGTACCAAAATTCCTTCCCCCAAAGGAAATAAAAAAAACTCAAATAAAATTCTCAAATTTGGAAAGCCTTATTTTCCACGGGGGGGGGGAGGGTTCTGGGGGGGAGTATTTACCGGAAGGATTTTTTGCGGGGGGTATTTTCTGCGGGAGAGGGGGGTATTATCCGGGAAAGGTGTTTTCCGGGGGTATTTTCCAGAGGGTATTTTCCGGGTGGGGGGGCATTTTCCATGGGGGTATTTTTCGCAAGGGGGTATTTTCCGCTGGGGGGTATTTTCCTCGGGGGGTATTTCTGCGGGGGGGTATTTTCCAAGGGGGCTATTTTCCACGGGGGGGGGGGGGGGGTCCGCAGGGGTTTTTTTCCAGGGATATTTTCCAGGGGGTATTTTACGGGGGGGTGTATTGTCAATAGGGGGGTATTTTATGGGGGGTAATTGCCGTGGGGTAAACGCCTAGAACCATTTGTTCAGGGTCAACGGGTGTTATGATAATTATTCATATAAGGGCCTTATAATTTTTTTTGAAGTACAAGAGGCGAAATAAAAAATTTTTTTAAAGCGAAAAATGTATACTTATTTCAGTACACCAATCAAAAGAAAAAAAAAGCTTTAGCAATCATATTTAGTACTACGTTTTGTTTTTATTGGTTCAAGGTTAACGGGTTGTATTATAATTATTCATATAATAGCTTTATCAAGAGTTTTTGAAAGGCAAGAGGTGAAAGAAATAGATTTTTTAAAAGGCAAAAAATGTATACCTATCTTGTATTTTCTCTTGTCTTTGCTTTTCCCTGTAACTCTCTCTTTCGTTATTACCACTGCGCATGCAACTTGAAGGTAAACTATTGACTAGCAATAACTTTCCAGTTTGGCTTAAAGTAGATTATAATAATTAGAATTCTGTGTGTGATCATCAACTAGTGAGAAAATAATAGAGTTTCTTATTTGTAAATACACGTCTTGTCAAGCTAACATTAAGAAATTGTGGTTGGCCAGCAGGGTTGCCACCCATTGAAAAAAATACTAGATTTTAGTGATTGTACGGTTCATTTAGCGATTTCCTTAAATAATCTAGTGATTTACGTGCTGATTTAGTAATTTTTTGTGTAAGTAACATTAAAAATTAGTATAAACAGTGATAAATCACTAGGGGTTGTAACCCTGGTTGGCCAGCAGCAATAAGAAAATGATCTTTTTGTCTACTAAGTCTTTTAAAAGTCAAATGAACTTAGAAAAAAAAAAATGAAAATCGAGCTTTATGAGAGGTTTAATTTCATCATGGTTATGCCAGGTTGCGTGCAGAAGAGAGGCGTGATAAACGCAACATGATAAAGTGAAACGTGGTGTTGCACAGCAGAACTGAAATAACTTTGCAAAACGGAGGCATTATTTCTACCCATGCGAAATTAAGCATAGTTCGTTTGAATTATTTTGTTGAAAAATATCGTCCCATTCGTGGAACAGTAATATTATTTCTTCAGGTCAGAGTCTCCAAGATTTGGTTTGCATTTTCACGTATGATACTTTTCCATTCTCTATTCATCACTGCTTGCGTCCTCATAAAAAATGGATTCATTGCTCTTAGCTAGGTTTGGAAATATTAGGATGGTGTTTGATACGCCATTACGCGAGGAGTAGGTCTATCAAACGTGTATGAAATTCAAATATACACTATAAATGTTGTTTGATGTTCTCAAACAAATTTGATACACTGTACTGATGCTAGGCGTTTCCTTCCTGAAAATCCGCACCAGAAAAATCACCCCTCAAGAAAAATCTTCCCAGGAGAGTTTCCCCCAAAGAACCCCCTTCCCCCAGAAAATGGACCACCAAAAAATATCCCCCCTGAAAAATTCCCCCACGGAAATTTCTCCCGCGGAAAAATTCCTCCGTGGAAAATTCTTCCTTCCCCACCCAGATAGTTACCTCCCTAAATTCCTACAGCTGATTCCGGATGTTCATTAGAAAAGAAGGATTATTCACTCGCCAGTTTAAATAACAAAAAACAGATTTTGTCGTAGTAGAGTGATATTTTCTGCCATTTTGTGGCGTAAAACGATAATTTTGGCCGAATTGGTGCGCTTTTGCCACCAAGTGACTTTGAGATAATCAATTGATTTAAAATTATCAAACAACTATCAATGAGCTTTCCAGCTTCAGGGATAGTAATAACACGCCGTGGAGCTCTCGATCCTAAAGATGCACATAGTCCATATAAAATAGACGGTAAAGTAGACATCTTGTTTTTAGCTTAATTTAACTAATTTTATTCATTTGAGGCTTGATTAAATTTGATTGAGGCTTGATATTCTATTTGACAATGTGCAGGCACACAGCATCTTTCGATTTAGTTCAAATTGCCCCTTAATGCCGTAAAAGGAGTAGTGTGGTAATAGTGGTGGTGGTAGTTGTAGCAGCATTGCTATGATGCAAATATTGCCTTTTTGATCATCTCCCTTATAATTTCTTGAATTTTCCAAACTAATATACTCAGTTATTCCTGTGTTAAAACCTTTTGACAATACATATATACAAGGCGTGTTTTTATTTAGTTCAACACTTCCCTCAACATTCTCTGAAAGGCACACCTGAATACTCTTCGTCTTCTCGAAAAGTAAAGTTCAAACATGCATACGTTTCTCAATAAAATTAAATAAAAAAAACAAGTTTTTTAACTGAAAGTAAGGAGCGACATTAAAACTTAAAACGAACAGAAATTATTCCGTATATGAAAGGGGCTGTCCCCTCCTCAACGCCTTGCTCTTTACGCTAAAGTTTATTAATGTTTAAAAAAAAATAGAGTTGTGAGAAAGTCAAACTTTAACGTAAAGAGCAAGGCGTTGAGGAGGGGACAGCCCCTTTCATATACGGAATAATTTCTGTTCCTTTTAAGTTTTAATGTCGCTCCTTACTTTCAGTTAAAAAATCTTGTTTTTTTCTATTTAATTTTTGAACGTTTTTGAATAAATGCAGGTTTTGATCTTGGCTCCTAGTACATGAATAATTAAAACAAAATTTTCATATTAATTTACTTTTATTTGGTTAAATGGCTTTCTCGAAACTTGTTTCATTTTATTTACGAACGTTTTTATTAGTAATAAATATAGGTAACTTACGAATTAACTTACGTAACGAACTTCTATATTCATATATTTTTAATACGTATATAAGGGGTTCGCCCCCTAGTCAATACCTTGCTCTTTAAGCGAAAGTTCGAATTTTATTCCAATTCTTTAAAAATGACCGCTTAGTCACAAAGGCCGTTAATTAGAATAAATAGCTCTTATGAAAGTACTAAAAAATCTCTGGCTTAAAGAGTGAGGTATTGACTAGGGGGTGAACTCAATCTTTATGTAATATTTTCTGTTCGTTTAAAGTTTTGATGTTGCTGCTGTTGCAGTTGAAAAACTTGTTTTTTTATATTTAATTTCTGATCTTTTCTTAAATAATGCTGGGAAGTCCGGCGTCCCCTTCATAGCAATGTCCCTTCCCCCATGAAAACTTCCTTATGGAAAGATCCTCCTACATAACCCCCGACCCCAGGCACGTACACAGGAATCTGTTTCGGGGGGGGGGGGCAAATCCTTCAAACCCATTATTCTGTGAGAAAAATCAGAAAATTATGGGAAAATGAAAAAAATCGTGAGATTTCGGGGTGCCTGGTCCCGGAGGCCCCCTCCCTGCGTATGTCCCTGCCCGACCCCCCCCCCTCACTACCAGGAAAAATCTCCCCTGAAAACGTCTGTACTGTATACTTCCCAATAACCAATACTATAGGTTAACATAGGGGTAAAGTTCATAACTTTCAGCCCTCCTCCCGGGAACTTCGGGGGATTAAGTCATCCTAAAAGACATACTTATAATATTTTCGAACATGCTGAACAAAATGGCTATCTCACAATTTTTATCAGGTGACTTTGGGAAAACAATGAGCGTGGGAGGGGGCCTGGTTGCCCTCCATTTTTTTTGGTCGCTTAAAAAGGGCACTAGAACTTTTAACTTCCATTCCAATGAGCCCTCCTACGATATTCTAGGACCACTGGGTCGATACGATCACCCCTGGTAAAAAAAATAAAAATAAACATGCACCCGTGATCTTTCTTCTGGCAAAAAAATGCAAAATTCCACATTTTTGTAGATAGGAGCTTGAATCCTCTACAGTAGGGTTTTCTGATATGCGGAATATGATGGTGTAATTTGTATTAATGTTCTACAACTTTTAGGGGGTCTTTCCCCCTTTTTTTCGAAAATCAGCCAAATTTTCTCAGGCACGTAACTTTTGACGGGTAGGATTAAACTTGATGAAACTTATATATTTGAAATCAGTATTAAAATCCGATTCTTTTGATGTATCTATTGGTATCAAAAACCCGTTTTCTAGAGTTTCGGTTACCATTGAGCCGGGTCCCAATAACCAATACTATATGTTAACATTGGGTAAAGTTCATAACTTTCAGCCCTCCTCCTGGGGGCTTCGAGGGATTAAGTCATCCTAAAAGACATAGTTAGAATATTTTTGACCATTCTAAACAAAATGGCTATCTCAAAATTTTGATCGGGTGACTTTGGGAAAAAATGAGCGTGGGAGGGGGCCTAGTTGCCCTCCATTTTTTGGTCACTTAAAAAGGGCACTAGAACTTTTAATTTTCATTCCAAAGAGCCCTCCCATGATATTCTAGGACCACTGGGTCGATACGATCACCCCTGGGAAAAAAAAAAAACAAAAAAACAAATAAACACGCATCCGTGATCTTTCTTCTGGCAAAAAATGGAAAATTCCACATTTTTGTAGATAGGAGCTTGAAACCTCTACAGTAGGGTTTTCTGATAAGCTGAATATGATGGTGTGATTTTCATTAAGGTGCTATAATTTTTAGGGGGCCTTTCCCCTTTATTCGAAAATCAGCCAAATTTTCTCAGGTGCGTAACTTTTGATAGGTAAAATTAAACTTGATGAAACTTAAATATTTGAAATTCGAATTAAAATCTGATTCTTTTGATGTATCTATTGGTATCAAAATTCCGTTTTTTAGAGTTTCGGTTACCATTGAGCCGGGTCGCTCCTTACTTACAGTTCGTTACCACGAACTGTTTGATATACTATGCATAAACAATGAACGAATTGCCCAACTTCCAGCCCTTGTCCTGAGGACTGTGGGGAGGTTGACATCCCCAATACTGGACCTTTCAACAATGCTGAACAAAATAGCTCTCTTAAAATTTCTATCGGATATATTTTAGGGAATGATTGGCTTGAGGATTGGGGACTGACATCCTTCCATTCACTTTTCACTCTTAAAAGTTGTCTCTTAATTACGTTTAGAATGTTTTAACTTTATTAACTTTAATAAATAAAGAAATATTGAAATTTTCAGGAATAAATACCAGTATATGTCTATTAAACTGAGAATCCACAGCCATTTTTTTCAGTAAAGGAAAATTATGTTCTAGTCTTAAGAAGGTATGGGGGTTGTCAAAGACACAATTTCCAGACCTTTTAGCTACACTGAAAAAAAAATGGCTATTTCAAAATTTCGATTCGTTGTGTTCTGTGAATTGATGAGCAGGGGCGAGGTTTTTTCGCTCTACAATCGCTTTTGACCAATAAAAAGTGAACTAGCCCTTTCAATTTCCAATCGCATGAGCCTTTTTCGAAGTTTCTATGAGAACAAATGGCCATCTCAAAATTTCTATTACGTACATTTTGGGAAAATACGAGGTTTGGGAGGGGGCGGGGGTATCAACTCTCCGATCACTCTTAATCTTAAAAATGGCACTAGAACTTCAGACTACCAATCCAATGAGCCCCCTCCGAAATTTATATACTCGATTTTATTTTGACAAGATATATATTTGCAATAATAAGTGGTATGTTTACACTATTAGAAGTTGATAGTGGCAGCAGCAATGATACAAAGACGAGAGTATCAAACATAGCAGCAGAAGTCACAAGAGGATCTAGACTAAGCCTTAAATGGGATGACAAGTTTGCAAGATCTGTGATATCATTGAGTAGATTTAAATTGGAAGAACAATTATGTTTTGCAGCGAAAGATGATATAGTGTATATACATAGAATTCAAGCTGCTTTAAATGCAATAGTGAAATATATTTAGAAGCATAAGTTGTATCAGTAATTGTATATGTAATATATATTATTATTGTTGTAATTATACACATGATAAAAATGTTTTGAAATCGAAAAAGGTCTCTTGTTTTCTTGTTAGACTTTTTTAAGTAAGTTAGCGAATATGCTTGAAGTAAAAATAATCCCGGTTAGTCTAAAGACAGCTGTGAGAGTGTTAGGATTGAAAAATGAATGAATTTGAGAATAAGAGAATCATAATGAATCTTGTGATTATGGAAAAATGTTTGATTCTAGATGATTATTTTCTGGAGTTATCTCTTTAAAGGAAAATATTTTCTCAAAGAATAATTGGCGATATAATGAGAAATGATTCTCCATCATTGGACCATTGTTTGCAACTTTTACGATGTGACTCAAATGCATTTACTCAATTTATTGATATGTTAATTGAAATAAAGCAAAATGATATTGTGGATTTACTTTTGAATACACTGCCTTAGAAATTTAAGGTTCTATCTAAATGGGAACAATAGATCTAGAAAATCCCGTTCAAACAGGTTTTGTGACGCCATACTCCTCTCTCTCAATTTATCGATCGTAGATGAGTTTCATTTTAGCTGTGAGAGAGTTAACACTGGAAAAATGTTCTATACATGTACACTATGTATGTATATCCTTGGCATCTGTTCATCATGCAAGACTTGCACAATTATTTACGAGTATGGTGAAAATTGTAGATTATACACTCCATGTAAATTACATAGAGGATATGCAGTACAAATTAAAGAGTGTAATTTTTGTCTTGAAGAGATTTGTGACTCTCATCCTAGAGGACATCTGTTCCAATTGTCACTATGATAAATGTGATCAGTGGGAGAATACCTATCCTGGTATAACTGGAAAGAACCCTAAACAAGATTTTAGTTTGTTTCTACGAGACTGGTATCGTCGTGATTTTATATTATTTTGGGAGGAAAAATCAGGTCTACGATTCAACTGTTGGGGTAAAAATATAATTTGGTTTCTATGTTATCGTTGTGAAGACACTCGCTATTAGGACTATAAACCTACTGATTTTTATTTAGCTGTTAGAGAATGTGATTCACCATTAGAAAATACTGTATATGATATTGATTCAAACAAGCAAATTAAAACACGTGAATTTCACAATATGAATGAAAGTAATATCATTGACTATGCAAAGAGATTCAATAAGAGTGTAGTTACATTGTACTGTAGAAAATGTGACCCTGATTTTTCAGCCAATCAAGATCAATATAAAGTGAATTCAAATGATCTACCGTCATTAGTTGTTCTCGACACATGCTTATAAACACTAGAAGCAGAATTTAAATAGTAGAAAAAAGTCATTGTTGTGTATATACATTATATTTTATTAATAAACAAATTTACATACACTTTTAAAACATTTTATTCGTAGGGCACTAAAATCAATATTATAAGGGTATAAGAGTATATTTTCCACCATAAAGTTATTCAGGTGAAGATTGTCTACGTGAATGTTGATAAACCGACAATAATTATAACTACAACATCTGAAAACAAAATATAGTAGTGCATGAAAACCAGAGCTTTTAGTCGTTAGATCATGCACTCTCTTCTGGTTTTGAATAATAGTTTTCTTACTGCTTTCAATAAAGTTATTTATGTTTGGAGATTAGAATGTATATGAAAGGCCAAGAGGATCAAAAAATACAATATTCTTCGTTGTATGAAAGATGCACAGCCAATGAACTGTCTCTACACTCGATGGACTGTTATGAACAATGATAATGGTATTGTTTACACTTTGAATTGTTTTAAGGAAGCCCAATGGTATACAATGCGATCTGTATTTGGACATATATATGGATCCATATAAAACACATTGATTATTTGACTGGTGTTCCTGGTTCGAGATCTAGCAGAGCACTGCCTTCGGGAGTGATATTCCAATAGGATTCAAAATGGTTTAATGAGATTAGTGCAATACTCTCAGCTAATGGCTCAGTAAATGTGCACTCTAAACGTACACTCTCTGTTCGTACTATAATCATATCTTGAGCGCAAGACAAGTCCAGTACAATGATACCAAGACTTTTAGAAAACATTTCTTCGGCTATACCATTTTCAAATAGTTGTGAAACTCGATCTAGGGATTGCATTGTCAACTCAGACAGTGTCCTATAGGATACATCAACAGATAGATGATAGAGTGGGATCCCATTTACTTTACACACAAGAGATGAAAGTCCAAAAACTTCAAATTTACGTGGTTAACATGTCCACGATCCTATTGCACTAGCTCTTTTTACAAATGCCAATGCCAATTTTGATGGAATTTTGCCATTGACAAATAATGAGTCGGTGAAGGTGCGTGTTCCCGTGGGAATGTGATGCTGATTGCTGATTGTATAAGGAACAAGTAGTTTAATATTATTTCCACTAGCTCTCAGTTTTTCCACTGCCAAAGCAACAGAACTCATAACCTGCTGCTTTCGTATATGAAGTATTGCCAAGGTGAGGGAGTGTTACATCAAGATTGGCAGGAAGTTCTTTTCGTAAAATGAAATTGGATGGAGCAAGCGTAAATTTTATATCTACTTTAATATTTGGCGGTAGCCATTGGGGTATATTAAATATCTCATGATTTATTTTCCCAACTAGATGTAACTCACTAGCTGTCACATTTTTAAGTTCATCTGTACTATCAGTATCTGTAATATATTCATATCCATTGGAGGAACCCCTCAATTCATTCTATGGCTTTGGTTTCATCAACACGAACTGTTTATATTTCGTATAATTTAAGAGATTGTTGCTAGTGATCACCAGTATTCCATTTATGTAGACACTGATTTGTCGAAATAAATTATGCAATATACAATTTTCATAGGATATTCCATTGGCAAAAATTGGCATTGTATCGTCGGAATTCATGACTATCATATGTAAATCTTTAATGATCGAATACATATCCATAAAGTAGTATTCATTGGAATATTTTTAATAGCGGATATGGTCAGAGATTGGTTGTTGTGGATATAATTGTTCATAGCAACCATGTTTTACACTCACATCAACATTTTCTGCATTGACCAGATTTAAAGATGAAGTGATTGACGGATGAAAATCCTTGTGCGGTAGATATGCCATTGTTAAGTCTAGGAAAAGAAATCCTGTTTTGATCTAACCATTCTCTTCTTTGGTTTCTTCTTCTTCTTGTTTTTCTTTGACAAGAGTGATGTCTTTCGTTTCTGACCTGAATAGAGACTGATGAGTGATACACTGTTTCTCAAACTTTTTAAACCTTTTCCAGTTTGTCGAGATTTAAATTTTCGCCAAGGGTTTGTGCAATCGACCTACGATTTTTCCTAAGCATTTTTTTGAAATCCTTGTCAGAGCCCAAATAGTGTAGTGTAGAGGATGCAAAATCTGTCGCAGCTAGTGCAATACATTTTTTAGCCAAGGGCAGTGCAGAGCGAAACAGTTTAGGAAACCCACTGCCAAGACCATAGCCTGACATTGATAAACGACCTTTGTAATAGTGTATTCCATTGCCTATTTGTCTTGGACCAAGAGTAGCAACATAGCAATCAATATCAGGACAAACGAATGCCATTTTCTATTACACATCTTGTTATTGAACAACACCGATGGGTCAAAAATGACATGTAACCACGGCAAAATTTTTGTTATTGCTAGAGGATCACCTAATTCAGTTCTTAGTGTTAACTGACAGAGTTCCAAATAGGAAGTCTTTACAGGGATACAATGAAGATGCTTTATTTTGTAATGAGGAATATGATCTTGCCTGGTTTTTCGTTCAAGAACTCGTAGAAGGGGAACATTACTATTACCAACTCTGGATTTTTGAACGAATAAAGCTTACAGAAATGTAAAAGTGTCCGTGGAGAAGGCAGGTGGATAGTCAGCAAAAATTACACTAGTGCCTACATCACTTTTACCATTGATTATATTGTGTTTAAAACCAAGAATATCTCTTAGATTATCATTGAGAATAATATTTTCATTGAGAGTGGGTGAAATAATGTAGATCTTGTCCTCTTCCTTTGAATAGTTGAATTGAAAGGCTCCTTCTATTCGAGCGGAGATTTTTTATTGATAGTACAATACAAATCATTCATAAAACTAAGTTCCTCGTATGGTAATATGCCAAATGGATATTCCAAGGAATTGATCTTTTCAATTATATGCTGATCGCTTACGATTGGAAAATCATGAGGTCTGGATATCATATTTTCTCAGGATATCATATGTATTTTAGAGAATACACACGACAAGAGCAGCTTCATACTTGCCATCGAATTTGATGGTAGGAGATAGTTTTCTCCAAAAATCACTTGTTTTATTCAAATCATTGTAGATTGGATCAGATACATCGTACATGAATGTCACATAGAAATTATTGGGGATTGGTAATGTTTTCAACTGCTTCCCAAGAATCAAAATGAGAATTGTATCCTAGACAACGAGAAAGCAACTGTCTGTTGCCCCTGCGACTACGACTCTTTAATGTCTTTTCAATATGATAGATTTCACTATTATTTTTAATTTTTTGTAATTCATAGTCATAAAAACCACTGAGAATCTCATCATCTTTGGTGTCTCGTAGACAGCATGTTATGGGTTTACTGTCTAGGATTTTTGACACTTTAAAAAGTGCAGTGGACCATAAGTAACTCCCTTTTAAAAATATTAGTTGTTCTATTAATTCGAACAGTATCACAAACATTGAATTTTTTCTTCACAGTCTTTTCACTGCAATAATGTTCAAGACAAGTTTCAAATGTATTTTCACTGTGATGAACTTCCTGAGGGCTAACGTTGGACAGAGATAGATGGGGAGTTGACTATAACTTTATATGATTTTATCTAAATTATGAATAAAAGCAGCAGTATTTTTCAATGTACAATATCTCGAAATTAAAAAGCGAATAGTTCTCATCAATTGCTGGGCCAATGCAGCCATTATTGGACTATGACTATGATAGAGCATTGTATTGTATTTCAATAATACTTTTCCACAAACGGATTAAAAATTCCCTACCACGATCACTTTGAATTTTTCTATAACTATCTTGTTCAAGAATACTTTCTAGAGCCTGAGCAACTTCAACACCACTCTTTGTCCACAATGGAATAGCACATGTATAGCGACTAAAGACACTGATTGCAAGTAGAACACATCTGTAGGAGGTATGAGAGACCAGTCAATATAAGTGTCATTGATCCCGAAAAGGAAACATCTCTTCAAGATTCTGCTGATGCTGCTGCTACTGGAAAAACAACAACACAATCAAAGGAGAAGGAATTGGATCCAATAGTGTCAACTATTGGAAACCTACTGCCACTCTCACATCGTGAACAGAGTAAAAGAGTCTTAACAAATCTCATGTTGGAAAGAGATGCTCGTCAAGATCACTCTGTTCTCTCAATAGCACTGGGAAACGAATTATGATTTAAGGGAAAAGTTATAACGTACTTGATTTAATTTATGATATAGTTACAAATCCTAAAGGACTTTTATCATTTGACCATCATCTATACAACTTTTCAAATAAATAAAACTTCCCAAAAAGTCTTATTACCAATAAGCAAATTCTAAATAAATTAAAGGAACATAGTGCCAGTCCTCTAACAACACCAACTCAAATTAAAAAACAATAAGAAGAAGAAAAATACGTTAAATCAATTTTGGAAAATACTAGTACACGTAGCAGCAGCAGTAGTAGAAACATTAATTTGATAACACCGGTAGATGTGGCTAGACAAAAGCGAAGAAATATTGATATCAACTCATCGCCACCACAACCCTCTAGTATGCAAAAGGGTGCGCGTACATTACACTACGTGTTTGTGTTCAAAATGGTTGAAGTTTTGAAACATGTTTATGAAAATATTGGTGCAGTGGGAAGTCTAAGCTCCCCACAACACTTTCTAAAGTTGTCAGTGGTGACACATTAAAAAGTGCAAATGAGTATCTGCAAAATGAACCAAGTTAAACTATACATCGAAATCATAGGGATCGTGGCAATCATTATTGACAAACTAAAGCCTTTATCCAACTGCATTTAATGCAAGCAGATATTTTAAATCTAGATGAGATTCAATGTCATCTGAGATTCAAGTGTTCGACTGGTGAAAGGCCGAGTTCTATTGGGGTCAATTTGCGGGTTTTAGCCATCGAGAGAAAACTGTTTACAAGTCCTACAATTATTGGCAGTAAAAGTGTAAAAAAAGTACCACCCGCCTGAAGAGGATATTTTCTTTTTAAATCTTTTCCTTTGTTTTTGCAAGCCAAGGCACATACAAAGGGACGATGTTGCTTTGTCTGTTGTCTAACACCTTCTTGCAACTGTTCATTACCCTCGGTTAAATTTAAACAAAGTTCAGATATTAGATTAGTGAATTCTTTGTCAATGCCATTTTTGAGTATGGCTTTCCCAAGTGGTGGTTTTGAAGTGCTTAGAACAGAAAATAAGAGTCTATTTTCATGTAGTTTCTTCATTGTCATGATGACAACTAATAGCCTTTTTTGCAGTTCACCGGAACATATACTGTAATTTTATTGTCAAAAATATCTGTGACTACACGCAAATCCTCGGATGTATTCTGATTGAGATCCAACAGAATACAACCATAGGATTTATTTGTTGCCTGACTGTACGCTGATAGTAGATATTTTGGAGCATCGGGATATATTTGTTTATTGCAAGCTATTAGAGAACTTGAATCACGAACGACTCTGTAGATAATACAGTAGGTACAGCTCAAAGCAAGTGTTTTCATCCACTTGCTCTGATGAAAGATATTGTGTAGAACTAGGGTTATAGAAATCTGTTCATGATGTGAGCGAACAGTACACAATTGTGACATTTTCTGATACTATTGTTCCTAGGATTCAGCTAAATCATCAATAATCAGCAAGAGTTTGGCTCATCACTTTTGAAAACATCAAGAACCCGTATAAGTTGTATCGGCATAGTATCTGATGTTGCAGCAATAGCCTTTATTTGGTCATATGACTCTTATAGCCAAACAATATAGCAATAGTAGATTTTTTTCAGTTTTTCCATAAACATTTTGTTACAATTTTTAATTTTGTAGTAAAAAGTGTCGTTATGCCCGACATTGGTGGTCCACAAAGAAACGATCTGAATGGTGTTTTAAATTGATATATATTTGTTTTTCAACAGCTGGAGTAAAACTAACTGTAAACTATACTTGTCTAATGAATAGATAATTTTCCTAGTCAGCAGTCCTGGTGAGATGTTCAAAACAAGAAAAACTACAACAATTTAGAATCACGTTTTCTTTTATATTCAATTAACATAAAAATAAGCAAATTAGCGCTTTACAACAACAACAGGAAATATTTGATACACATAATGTCACAGTTGATTGTGTGTGTGTTTGTTTGTGTGTGTGTTTGTGTGTTTGTGTGTGTGTGTATGTGTGTGTTTGTGTGTGTATGAGTGTGTGTGTGTGTGTGTGTGTGTATGTGTGTGTGTGTGTGTCTCTCTGTGTGTGTGTGTCTCTCTCTCTGTGTGCGTGTATGTGTACAACATTTTCAAATCAACACATAAATACATTTATGGAGATCCCCCAACCCCCCAGGAGTGGCCACTGTGGTGGCCAAAGAACATACCAGAAAGCGTGGGGGCCCACTGAAGCGCCCTGGGCCAGGTCGGAATGTGCAAAATTGAAAATAATAATAACTCTGTCTTGCATAAACTCATCAAAATTAATGGAATGTATTAAGAAAAAATGAAATCTTTCCACCTAGTATTAGTATTATTGAATTTATGTTAATTTATCCAGACTGAGTTGTTTTCTATAGTCTATACATTCAACTCGATCTAAAATACGGTAGTGCCCATGGGGAGGTACCTTCACACCACCCTCACGTACATAAACCTTGTACAATATTTTATAAATTTTTTAACAGGAGTGAATCAGTGCGTCAATAGTACACATTTGGACCTGAAAATGCACTATTGGGTATTAAATCGCTGCCCGTCTCCGACTTCAACATCATCAACTGATTTTGGGCCTGGTGTTTCACCAACTCGGGATAAATTGACTCATTCCAATGGGTAAAATCCATTCGAGAGCTAATGTGTTTACCATTTTCCAAATCTTCTAATAAATTTTCAGTTTTAACTTTTAACAGGAGTGAATCAGTGCGTCAATAGTACACTTGAGCTCCCCCTCCCTTTGCCAGTGTACCTTACACACATTGTAAAAGAATGACAATATGAGTGTCATGGGAATTTCTAGTTTTGAACTGCCACCTGAAATATTTTTATTTAAAATAACATTTATTTTCTTTCTATGTAATAGGACCATATTGGAGTCTATGACACTGAATGTTGGGAAGTTGGGGTCTGGAATTATTCGAGCACATTCTTTGGGGTTGGTTACAACGTCACATCGAATCCTGTTTCGTACGCTTTCACACATTTCACCAAAGGCTGAATTTAAAATGAGCTTATAGATCTCTTTTTCATCCCTCGTTTTTGCCTGGGAACTTTTACTTACAAAAGTGTCAATAAATGTTTTCAAATAAGGTGTTTGGTTGAATTGGATGGCTCTATGTATCTTTGTGACCCTGAAACCATGAGCTTAAAGGTTTTTTTTCAACCTTCGTTTTCGCCTAGGAGCATTTACTGACTAAAGTGTCAATAAACGTTTTCAAATGAGGTTTTTGGTCGAATTGGAGGGCTCTATGTATCTTTGTGACCCTGAAACCATTGGGTATTTGGTCGAATTGGAGGGCTCTATTTAGCTTTGTGACGCATAATCCATTGGCTGCAATCTATCACAATAGCACTTGATGTACATATTCTGTTTCGGATCAGGGTCGGCAATCAGTTTTTGCTTTGAAGGGGTCCAGTGCATACCCTTGTCCTTGACCAAAAAAAAAATTGTGTGGAAAAAAGTCCTTGGTCACAGATCTATTTATGCACGGGAAAACAAATCTTTTACCGAGTCATGAAGCTTAATTGGTATTTGACCATCAATTTCAAAAAACCATTCTTGTGGACCATTCTCCTCAAAAGTTTGAATGTCGGGGAAATTATAAGCACAAGTATTGTCAAGTCATTTGTAATTTCCACGCGGAAAACAGTAGTGAGATATTGCCAAGGGGTAAAAGGAATTCACTTCTAGAAAAACTGCATCGGACTTTACACCATCGACAGTGTTCTGCCCAGTTGGATCAGTTTTCAAGACACGGTCTCCGTGAAAAACATACCCTCCCCTCACTGATATTTCTACAAATTAGTGCTAATACACGTCGGTGATCAGACCTATTTCTTCTTTACTAATTTTGAGAATTAAATCCATCACCAGGTGAGGAGTTAAAAAATAATAACCTAAATCCAACCCAAATTCCAAAAAGATTTTATCCATGTTCTTACAGACATTGTCAAAAATAATCAATACATCATTTTCCAAGTACATTTTACAATAATCTCATCCATTTGCATCCTCCCTTGGCCCAAACCCTCTTTGCAAGTTCATAGTCGACAGTGGTTAATAGACTATCACTAAGTGAATTATAAAATGCTTCAACGGGCGGAATTTTCTCCTCAGTTAGCCTTGTGCCGGAGTTGTAGTAATCAAATGCATATATGCCATTACTTGTTAATAAATCATACATTTCATCATCTGGAAAACACTGTTTAAGGAGGGAAAAACTATCAAAATTGTCGCTTTTCTATACTTGAATCAATCGGTCAATTGATTTGAGAAATCAGCTATAGGAGTATAGAATACGGACTTTATTCAAGCAAGTATGTCCATTATCTAGTGTTTTCCATTTGAATCTTAAGAGCAAAAACTTCTCAGGTGATTTGGGTATGATATTATAGGAAAAGAACCATCTAAACATGCTTGATCTACAACTCCATCTTGCTGCATGCATGCCAATGCTGGTAAAATAAATTTCAAATCAAACTTGGAATTGTGTAAATAACCGTTATAAGGTGATGTTGACTTATGGTTACATTGCATGATTGATAGGCCACTTCACGGAAGTTACTCCCCCCCCGATGAAATTTCTTGCCATAAATGATCATGGTCACGGACTTTTCACTTACCCCCTTTACTCCTAGCCCCTTTCCCTTTAACCTGTTCAAATTTTGCCTTACAAACCCAACATATTTTCTTACTTTTAATGGCTAACCGGTCCCCTGGTGATAGAATCTTAGGATAAATTTTGTTCCGCAACCGGGAGATTGCCTAATTTACTGTGATGATTAGGTTAGTCAATGCCGTGAAAATGAAATCATCCCCGTCCAATGTCTCAACTACATCTAACAGTCGCATGGGATTACTAGAGTCCTTTTGATCGTGTGAATAAGAGACTGCAATACCTTGATGCTCTTTATTAAGATTTGAATTTGGTGGGTCCTTCATATTTGTGAGTTCAGCCTCACAGTCTAAGCTGATCTTATCACTTTGTAAAAGTGATTTCTGAAAATTTCTAAAATGTAGAATTGCCGTTAACTGTTTCCACAGACTGATATCCATGACGTTTGCAGTGTTTCATGTGATTCTTTATGTTTAAATTGCTACAAAATCTGGACAGACACGTTGGATAATAGTAGCATACTCAATTTGTTTTTCCCTCCCCAAGAACCCTATTTATATCTGTAATTGGATTAAAATGTCCAATTGAATAAGGCTCTGCAGGTGGTATGTAAAGAAGCCAGACCCAGTGGTTTACTGATTCAATCGACGGAGCCATCACTGGAAATACTAACCCTTTTTTATTACTGTAGTTCCCCTCTTCAAATTCTTTTTCATATCTAGCACCGTAACACCAATATTTAAATGTTCGTTAGCCCGTTCAAAAATATCTATTCCCTTGACTGTTACAGGATATTGACCTTTTAAACAACTAAAATCTAATTGAGGAAATTTTCTTCCTCAATCCTATTAGCTGCCCAATCGTCCAACTTTGTCTTAGCAGTATCAATTTTCAGGAGTCGGAAGGCTGCTATAAGAAATGCATACATAAAACACTGTTGCCCTGTTTCAAAACAGATTCGTTGTACACCCTTACAACCTTCCAAATCTTGATTATATTTTAAAACTGTAGCCCTCTCCCCACCAAATTTTAAAATAAAATCTTTTTAAATTTACATAAATTTACATTTAAATTTTCAATAAACAAAACCACTGACCTACTAGCGTTCTCATTATAATTGTCCAGTTTTATGACAACACTATATATCCAATAAATAGATACACCCTCATAATTTACTAAATGTGTATGAAGGACTAACATTACAGTGTGCAGTAAATGTGAATAAACTTCACCTGCATTTCCATTAAAAATATTTTGAGTTCTATTGATACTTTTATACTGTCCCGACATCCCCAAACCCGAATTCGTCGTTCAAGAAAAGCTTGAATCTTGCCTTCATAAACATCTATTGTTTATGATCTATTGCCGTATACATCTATTGCCGTATAAACATCTATTGCATGCAAGACATAATTTGTTAAATAAAATTCAGGTAGTGATGAAGAGATTTGTATATCCCCACTACCCTTACCACTCTGTTCAACCTAAACATGAAGGTTGTTACGTGGAGTAAAATCCCATGGTTCATACAACATGTCTCGAGTGTATCTGGGCGGCGAGAATCTGCACAAGCAAATTTATTTTGTTATTCAATTATACTCGGTTGAACTGGGGCGATATAAATTAAAGCAGTGGGGGGGGAGGGTTCTCATTTAACTCAATGGAAAAATTATTTAAATTTCTAAAAGTGTTAGGACTCATCTGATCTACCCAGCCAAAATTGTCCTCTGACACACCTTGATCTTCAAATTCATGTGGTTGGATAAAGCTAACTTCCAAGCCCTGTGCAAATGCACTAAGTGGGATATTAAATGGAGTTAGTAACATCACTATCATTAAAATATAGTTTTAAAAAGTTATCTGTCCACTCAGGGTCATCATCATTATCGTTAATGTTAGAAGACAAATCATTAAAAATTTCACTGCCTCATTAACAATCCTTTAAAAATTTACTGTGCCATTCAAATTCATTGTCGACAGGTGGTGGCTCAATGAGTTGACTATCGCCAAAATCTGTCGGTGGCGCGATCAAAGATGTATATCTTCAACGAGGTTGCACAATCCTTGAGTTGGTAGTGGTGTTGGCGGTAATTCATCAATGTTAATCCATAATAATTTATCTAATAGAATTTACCAATTATATCAAATAGAATTAATTTTCATTGTGTAACTGATACTGTTTAATAAGAGTTGAAAAAATGGATTATTAGTGAGCTATATTTTCATATTATTTAAAAACATTTGCATACTAAAAAATATTTATTAAAAGTTCACTGTCAACTCCCTACCTCCCCCCAACCACCCCATATATTCCTAAAGTTTCAATTTAATATACCACTATGCAATGCTCTTACACGTAAATATTGTCAACTTAAATGTTCATAGTGTTTTACTGCTTCCATCTTAGTTTCATGTTGATACTCATAAATCTGCTTTTTCGAAAAACACGTATCAAAATTTCCCCATCCCCCACCAAAGTACAATCTTTACCCGCTTTCACTGTAATAAAACATTTTTAGACAGATGCAAATTTGTATACCTTATGAACTATGCTCAACAGATCGTTGAGTTTATCTCATTCCCACACACACACACAGTTGATTGAACTTTCAAATGTTACGAACAAAATGGTTATCCCAAGGCTGATTGATATCCTATTATTACTTTATAAACAATGTGCTAGAATGTTCAATGAGCTATACCATCACAATTTTCTATTATAACTCCTTCCATGCTAAATGATCTGTTGGAAAGAAATAAATAAAAAAATTACAGCGGAACTTTTTTACTAATGACTGCACATGTGATGACACGTGCACTCATCAAAGAAATCCTGGTAAGTTCATGTCTACTAGGCCCCATATATACTATCACTGATGGTTTTATGGACGCTGTTGATGATGTTCCCAATTGATCGGAAGTTGATAATTGTGGTCGCTTAGCCATAGGTTCTTCTTCAGAAATTAATTTAAAAAAACTTTTTCCACAAAATAATTTTTTCAAAGAAAAGTAAAGAACTTCATTAAATAAAAAATAAGCAAAAATAAAATTAAATAATCTTCCATGCTCGGAACTACCACAAATCAGCATCAATAAATAAATGAAACCCAAAACGAACAGAAATTACAATAATTAACCGAGTCAAACTCAAAAGGAGCAGAAATTAACATAAGTTGGGCGTAAAACCCCTATGCCTTCCCAAGGCCAGAACTAAATTTGCACTTTACTGAAAAAATATAAATGTTTTTACTTTTATAACTTTAATAAATCAAATAATATTAACATTTTGATTATTAAATATCAATATATGTATATTAAACTGAAAATGCACATTCATTTGTGTTTTTTCAGTAAAGTGCAAATTTTTTTTTGGCCTTGGGAAGTCATTTTCAACTACGTTGAACAAAATGGCTATCTCTAAACTTTGATTGAATGTTTTTGGGCTAATGGTGAGCATAATAGGGGGGTTAATTACTCTCCACTCACTTTCGATTATTAAAAAGAGCAATTTCAATTTCCAATCAAATGAGCCCCTTTTGAAATTTCTATAACAATTTTCTATATAAACTTTAAATGCCCCCAGGGCATAGCTTACAAACCTTGCACTGAGGGCTCTGAGGGTGTTATCATCCTTAAAGACTTAATTTCAATAACTTTCAACTACGTTCAACAAAATGGATATCTCAAAATTTTGATTGTATGTGTTTGGGAAAATGGTGGGCGTGAGAGGGGCGTTAGTTGCTCTTCAGTCACTTTCAACTATTAAAAAAGGCCCTAGCCCTTTTAATTTCCAATTGAAGAAGCCCTTTTTGAAGTTTCTATGACAACGCGTTATATAAAAACCTTATATGCCCCCTTGGCATAATTTACAACCCTTGCCCTGGGGGCTATGGGGGGGGGTTGTCACCCTAAAAGACCTAATTTTCAGAACTTAAAACTCCGTTGAATAAGATGGCTATCACAAAGTTTTGATTAGATATATTTTGGGAAAAGGTGGGCGTGAGAGGTGGGTTAGTTGCCCTCTAATCACTTTCGAATATTAAAAAGGGCACTAATCCTTTGAATTTCCCATAGAATGAGCCTTGTTTAAAGTTTCTACGACAACTCCTTCTATAAAAAAACTTATATGCTCCTAGGGAATAACTTACAACCCTTGCCCTAACGGCTGTGGGGGACTGTCCTCAAAAACACAATTTCTATCCGGACATCAACTACACTGAACAAAATGGCTATCTCAAAATTTTGATTGGATGTGTTTTGGGAAATGGTGGGCGTGGAAGGGGTTTTAATCGCCTTCTAATCACTTTAGACTATTAAAATGGCACAAGCCATTTCAATTTCAAATTGAATGAGCGCTTTTCGAAGTTTCTACGACAACTTCTTCGATACCAAGTGCCCTGATCTACAGGAAAAAAATAATAAATAATACATTGTGCCAACATTGTTCTTATATGCCCCCCGGGCATAACTTAAAACCCCTGCCCTGAGGGTTGTGGGGGACTGTCCTCCTCTTTACTTAATCCCCGTTTCTTGTCTCGTTCTCGAGTTTCCCGTTCATTACATAGGCAGCGCGATAGTGGTGCCTATGATTTATACAAAAAATTTCTATATAAACCTTATATGCCCCAAGGTCATAACTTACAACCCTTGCACTGGGAGCTCTGAGGAGGTTATCATCCTAAAAGACCTAATTTCCAGAACTTTCAACTACGTTGAACAAAATGGATATCTCAAAATTTTGATTGGATGTGTTTTGGAAAATGGTTGGTGTGAGAGGGGGTTAATCGCTATCCAATCACTTTCAACTATTAAAAAATGCACTAGCCCTTTCAATTTCCAATTGAATGAGCCCTTTTGAAATTTCTATGACAACGCTTTCAATAAAAACTTTATATGCCCCAGGGCATAACTTACAAACCTTGCAGTTAGGGCTCTGAGGGGGTTATCATCCTAAAAGACCCATTTTCCTGATTTTTCAACTACGTTGAACAAAATGGATATCTCAAAATTATAAACGATGTGTTCGGGAAAATGATTTGCTTGAGAGGGGCGTTAGTCGCAATCCAATCACTTTCAACTATTAAAAAAGGCACTAGCCCTTTCAATTTCCAATTGAATGAGCCCTTCTGAAGTTTCTACGACAAAGCTTTCAATAAAAACTTTATATGCCCCCAGGGCATAACCTACAACCCTTGCCCAGAACTCTGGGGGGGGGAGGGGTTGTCATCCTTAAAGACCTAATTTCCAAAACTTTCAACTACGTTGAATAAAATGGCTATCTAAAAATTTTGATTGGATGTGTTTAGGGAAAAGGTGGGCGTGAGAGGGGGGTTAGTTCCCTCAAATCACTGTCGACAATTAAAAAGGGTACTAGCCCTTTGAATTTCAAATCGAATGAGCCCTTTTTAGAGTTTCTGTGACAAAGATCTCAATAAAAACCTTATGCGTCCCCAGGGCATAATTTATACTCCTTGCCCTGAGGGTTGTGGGGGAGTGTACTCCTAAAAAATATATTTTTTTATCTGGAAATCAACTACGCTGAACAAAATGGTTATCTCAAAATTTTGATTGGATGTGTTTGGAAAAATGGTGGGCGTGCGAGGGGCGTTAGTCACTCTCCAATCACTTTCAACTATTAAAAAAGGCACTAGCCCTGTCAACTTTCAGTTGAATGAGCCCTCTGAAGTTTCTACGCTTTCAATAAAAACATTATACGCCCCCAGGGCATAACTTACAACCCTTGTCCTGAGGGCTGTGGGGGGGGGGGTTAGGAGGGGTTGTCATCTTTAAAGACCTGATTTTGACCTTAAGACCTAAAAATGGCTATCTAAAATATTGATTGGATGTGTTTGGAGAAAAGATGGGCGTGAGAGGGGGGTTAGTTGACTTCAAATCACTTTCGACTATTAAAAAGGGCACTAGCCCTTCGAATTTCAAATCGAATGAGCCCTTTTTAGAGTTTCTGAGACAAAGATCTCAATAAAAACCTTATGCGTCCCCAGGGCATAATTTATACTCCTTGCCCTGAGGGTTGTGGGGGAGTGTACTCCTAAAAAATATATTTTTTTATCTGGAAATCAACTAGGCTGAACAAAATGGTTATCTTAAACTTTTTATTGGATGTGTTTGGGGGAATGATGGGCGTGGGGGGAGGCTATTTGCCCTCCAATCATTTTCGACTACTAAAAATAGCACTAGCCCTTTGAATTTCCAATCGAATCAGCTTTTTTTGAAGTTTCTACGACAACACCTTCTTTAAAAACCTTATGTGCCCCCAGGGCATAACTTAAAACCCTTGCCCTGAGGGCTGTAGGGGAGTGTCCTCCTCAAATACATATTTTCAATCTGGAAATCAACTACGCTGAAAAAATTGCTATCTCAAAATTTTTATTGGATATGTTTGGGGAAATGATGGGATGGGGGGGGGGGGGTGGGCTAGTTGCCGTCCAATCACTTTTGACTATTAAAAAGGGCACTAGCCCTTTGAATTTCCAATCGCATGAGGCCTTTTTTGAAGTTTTTACGAAATCTCCTCCTATAAAAACCTTATATACTCCCAGGACATAGCTTAAAACCCTTGCCCTGAGGGTTGTAAGGGAAAATCCTCCTCAAAAATATATTTTCTATATGGAAATCAATTACGCTGAACAAAATGGCTATCTCAAAATTTTGATTGGATGTGTTTGGGGGAATGATGGGCATGGGGGGGGGCTAGTTGCCGTTCAATCACTTTCGACTATTAAAAAGGGTACTAGCCCTTCGAATTTCCAATCGAATGAGCCTGTTTTGAAGTTTCTACGACAACGTCTTCTATAAAAACCTTATATGCCCCCAGGGCATAACTTAAAACCCTTGCCCTTAAGGTTGTGGGGGAGTGTCCTCCTCAAAAACATATTTTCTTTCTGGAAATCAACTACGCTGAACAAAATGGCTATCTCAAAATTTCAATATAGATATTTTCTATATATATGGCTATCTCAAAATTTTGATTGTATGTGTTTGGGGGAATGATGGGCGTGGGGGGAGGGCTATTTGCCCTTCAATCACTTTCGACTATTAAAAGGGGTACTAGCCCTTCAAATTTCCAATCGAATGAGCCTGTTTTGAAGTTTCTACGACAACGTCTTCTATAAAAAACCTTATATGCCCCCAGGGCATAACTTAAGACCCTTGCCCTGAGGGTTGTGGGGGAGTGTCCTCCAGAAAAACATATTTCTTTCTGGAAATCAACTACGCTGAACAAAATGGCTATCTCAAAATTTTGATTGGATGTGTTTGGAAAAATGGTGGGCGTGCGAGGGGCGTTAGTCGCTCTCCAATCACTTTCAACTATTAAAAAAGGCACTAGCCCTTTCAACTTTCAGTTGAATGAGCCCTCTGAAGTTTCTACGCTTTCAATAAAAAGCTTATACGCCCCCAGGGCATAACTTACAACCCTTGCCCTGAGGGCTGTGGGGGGGGGGGGGGCGGAGGAGGGGTTGTCATCTTTAAAGACCTGATTTTGACCTTAAAGACCTAAAAATGGCTATCTAAAATATTGACTGGATGTGATTGGAGAAAATATGGGCGTGAGAGGGGGGTTAGTTGTCTTCAAATCACTTTCGACTATTAAAAAGGGCACTAGCCCTTTGAATTTGCAATCGAATGAGTCCTTTTTCAAGTTTCTAAGATAAAGATTCAATAAAAACCTCATACGCCCCAAGGGCATAACTTATAACCCTTACCCTGAAGACTGTGGCGGGAGTGTCCAGCTCAAAGGTACAATTTCCTGAACTTTGAACTGCGTGGAACAAAATGGCTATCTCAAAATCATTATTGGAATGAGCCTTTTTTAAAGTTTCTACGACAACACCTTCTATAACAACCTTATATGCCCCCAGGGCATAACTTACAACCCTTGCCCTATGGGCTGTGGGGGACTGTCCTCAAAAACATAATTTCTATCTGGAAATCAACTACGCTGATTAAAATGGCTATCTCAAAATTTTGATTGGATGTGTTTCAGGAAAATGGTGGGCGTGGAAGGGGTGTTAGTCGCCTTCCAATCTTTTTCGACTATTAAAAAGGGCACAAGCCACTCCAATTTCCAATTGAATGAGAGCTTTTCTAAGTTTCTACGACAACTTCTTCGACACGAAGTGCCCTGCTCTAAAGGAAAAAATTAATAAATAATACATTGTGCAATAATCGTTCTTCTATGCCCCAGGGCATAACTTAAAACCCTTGCCCTGAGGATTGTGGGGGAGTGTCCTCCTCTTTACTTAATCCCCGTTTCTTGTCTCGTTCTCGAGTTTCCCCGTTCTTTACTTAGGTAGCGCGATCATGGTACCTATGATTTATACAACAACTTTCTATATAAACCTTATATGCCCCAAGGGCATAACTTACAACTCTTGCACTGAGAGCTCTGAGGGGTTATCATCCTAAAAGACCTAATTTCCAGAATGTTCAACTACGTTGAACAAAATGGACATCTCAAAATTTTGATTGGATGTGTTTTGGAAAATGGTTGGCGTGAGAGGGGCGTTAGTCGCTAACCAATCACTTTAAACTATTAAAAAAGGCACTAGCCCTTTCAATTTCCAATTGAATGATTCCTTTTTAAGTAACTACGACAACGCTTTCAATAAAAACTTTATATACCCAGGGCATTACTTACAACCCTTGCACTGAGGGTTCTGAGGGGGTTATCATCCTAAAAGACGTAATTTCTAGAACTTTCAACTACCTTGATTAAAATGGATGTCTCAAAATTTTAATCCGGTGTGTTTGGGAAAATCCTTACCCTGAGGGTTGTGGGGGAGTGTCCTCCTCAAAAACATATTTTCTATCTGGAAATCAACTACGCTGAACAAAATGGCTATCTCAAAATTTTGATTGGATGTGTTTGGGGAAATGATAGGCTTGGGGAGGCTAGTTGCCCTTTAATCACTTTTGACTATTAAAAAAGGCACGAGCCCTTTGAATTTCCAATCGAATTAGCCTTTTTTGAAGTTGCTACGACAACGCCTTCTATAAAAACCTTATAAGCACCCAGGACATAACTTAAAGCCCTTGCCCTGAGGGTTGTGAGGGAGTGTCCTCCTCAAAAATATTTTTTTCTATCTGGAAATCAACTACACTGAATAAAATGGCCTTCTCAAAATTTTTATTGGATGTGTTTGGGGGAATTATGGGCATGGAGGGGAGGGGGGGGGCTAGTTGCCCTCCAATCACTTTCGACTATCAAAAACGGTACTAGCCCTTCGAACTTGCAATCGAATGAGCCCATTTTGAAGTTTCTACACTTCCAATCAAAATTTAAGATATCTCAAAATCTTAAATGCACTGTGTCAATGGTAATTCCCAATAAGACATCTCAGCAGTATCACAAGAACAACTGAGGGTATTATGTTCAAAATTTCGCGGCTACTTCTGTAAGTACTTCTGCTCTTAAAATTTAACCAAATCAATATAGTGTAAGTGTATCCAAATCTGTCGTGGACAGATTTTTTTGCGAATGGTATCAACTTTACTATTTCAGGTCACCTAGAGGAGGTATGAAACTAAAACACCACTATTTGTGTCAAGATCAAACAGTTCGCGGTAACGAACTGTAAGTAAGGAGCGACCCGGCTCAATAGTAACCGAAACTCTAAAAAACCAAATTTTTATACAAATAGATACATCAAAGAATCAGATTTTTATGCCGACTTCAAATATATAAGTTTTATCATTGGGTTCACCCCCTAATCAATACCCTCTTTACGCTAGAGTTTTCTTAGTACTTAATCACAAAGGCCGTTAATTACAATAAATGGCTCTTATGAAAGTACTAAAAAAAACTTTAGCGTAAAGAGCGAGGTACTGAGTAGGGGATGAACGCAATCATATACGTGATAGTTTCTATTCGTTTTAAGTTTTGATGTGGAAATGTTTTCAGTTGAAAAGTTTTTCAGTTGAAAATTTGTTATTTTTTTATTTAATTTCTGATCGTTTTTTAAAAATAATCCTGGGAAATTTGGCACCCCCTTCATAGCAATGTCCCTTCCTTCCCCCATGAAAAATTCATTTATGGAAATATCCTCCCACGTAACCCCCGAGCCACCCACCCACACTACCAGAAAAAGTCGCCCCTGAAAACGTTTGTATGCTTCCCTATAACCAAAACTATATGTAAAGATTGGGCAAAATTCATGCTATATTTTTCGACCATGCTGAACAAAAATTGCTATATCAAAATTTTGATTGGGTGAAATTAGTAGATAAATGGGCGTGGGAGGGGGCCTAACTGCCCTCCTTTTTTTGGTCACGTAAAAAGGGCAATAGAACTTTTAATTTCCGTCCGAATGAGTCCTTCCGCGATATTCTAGGACCACTGGGTCGATGCGATCACCCCTGGAAAAAAAAAAACAAAAACAAAAACAAACAAACAAACAAACACGTATCCGTGATCTTTCTTCTGGCAAAAAATAAAAAATTCCACATTTTTGCAAATAGAAGCTTGAAACCTCTACAGTAGGGTTCTCTGATACGCTGAATATGATGGCGTGATCTTCATTAAGGTTCTATGGCGTTTAGGGGGTGTTTTCTCCTTTTTTCAAAAATAAAGCAAATTTTCTCAGCCGCGTAACTTTTGACGGGTAGCACTAAACTCGATGAAACTTATATATTTGAAGTCGGCATAAAAATCTGATTCTTTTGATGCATCTATTTGTATCAAAATTCCTTTTTTTAGAGTTTAGGTTACTATTGAGCCGGATTGCTCCTTACTTACAGTTCGTTATCACGAACTGTTTGATCTGGACACAAATAGTAGTGTTTAATTTAGTTTCATACCTCCTCTAAGTGACCTGAAATACGAAACTTGATACCATTCGCAAAAAAATCTGTCCACGACAGATTTGTATACACTTACACTATTTTGATTTGGTTAAATTTTAAGAGCAGAAGTAGTAACAGAAGTAGCTCTGAAAGTTTGAACTTCATACCCTCAGTCGTTCTTGAGATACTGCTGAGATGCCTTATTGGGAATTAGCATTAACACATTGCATTTTGATTTAATCTAAAGGAATCATTTAGTTTTTAAACATAATGGGCAAATTGCATAGCTGTGGGGAGTGGACCTACGCAATAGACCAAGAGATACAGTTACAAGACCGTTCAGCTATGCTGAACAAAACAGATATCTTAAGTATTGATTGGAAGTATTTGGAAAATTATGTGCTAAAGAGGATGGTTGATTGCCCTCCAATCACTTTCGACTCTTATAAAGGGTACTAGAACTTTAAATTTCCAACCAAATTAGCTCTTTTAAAATATCAATGATATTACGTGCTATGATAGAGCAGCGCTGCCTATGAAATAATAATAGCTTATATGCCCTTTTAATGCTTGCATTCATATAGTTTTTTCGTTTGATTGGAACACCTTCTAAATGTTTCAACTAATGCTCTTAAGTGTTAGTAGTCACAGTAACCGTAGAAAAAGCATCAGAAGTACACACAAAGTGTCTTATAGCTATTTCAAAATCTGTCACAACTTACCCTGAAAGCTCAAATTTAATAATATCAAACTAAAGAAGTGTTTAATAGGGGAAGAGCTGCAACATTTTTACTTTTCCAGAATAAAATTGGTGGAATAAAGAATTTGTCTTTGCATAAGAGGTTTTTTTTTAAATCTAAGATAATGCCGATTCTCCATTACGGGGCAAAGATTTGGGGACATGAGAGCACTGCCAGCTACAAAGTGTTCAGTTAGGTTATTTTAAGAGATTGTACGGGCTGCAAATAATGACCCATACTCAATTTCTTCAAGGAGACCTTGGACTGTGGTCTCTTAAGAGTTACAGAATGGTTCAAATGATAAAATTTTGGCTAAGGGTTGTACAGCTACCCAGTAATAGGCTACTGAAGGCTGGATACGATGAGTTAATTCAGTTACATAGGAAAAGATCTAGGTCTTTTAAAGTCAAGGAGGTACTGGATAAAACAGGTTTTTATTTCGCTTGGAATGATGGCCTTGGACCAACTAGTGAACAATTACAGTTGGACAAGGAAATCAAGCGGTCGCTGGAGGACCAGACGATACATAAATGGGGTAAGGAGATTAAGAATTTGGAGACTTTCAGATATTACAGTTTCCGCCCTCTTTGGCAGGTTTGCTTGCCCTCTTTGCCAAGAAGAGGAGGAAAATTTGGAGCATTGTCCGAGTCTTTTCTCGAGGTCCTTTGGGGGTAGGGGATAATTTATTTGGGATTGATGGATTGCAGCTTCCTGATGTCTTGAAGAGTACGTTGCCACAGTTTATTTGTCTTGAAGAGTACGTTGCCACAGTTTATTTGTCTAGTTGGAAGATATCTTGATTAGTTTTTTTTTTGTAAAAAGAGGAGAGTAGTTTTTTTCTTCTTTATTATTGTGACGAGTGCTGTTATTCGTTAATCTTGTATAATGTTTGTATGCATGGCTATATTCTAGCTTGAAATACACGTTATCATATCTTACTTTATATAATGTAAGCCGTTATTGCGATATTGTTTTGTCACCCTATTGATAATCTACACGATCATAGTTTGTTTTGATTTAGTTCATTATCCGCTGAAATAGTCCTTGAAAGCTCCACCTTAATACTACTAGCTTGCGTAGTAGCAATATTTGTAGTAGCAGTAGTAGCATTAGTAGTAGTATGCAAATAGAACCTTTTTTTCAACATCCCCTTCAATACACGATGAAATTTTTAACTTAAGACCATCATCCAGTCCTGAACCATTGCTGATACGTCCTTTTGACAACCTATATGAACATAGTGTGTTTCGATTTATTCCAATATAGCTGCAATATTGCCCAAAATTTTTGCCCTAATTTCCTTCGATTTATTAGTAGTACTAGTAGCAAGAGTAGTTATAGTAGCAGCAGTAGGAGTAGAGTTAATAGTAGTAGTCTTAGCTTTAGTAGCAGTAGTAGTAGCAGCAATAATAATAATAGTAGCAGTAGTAGTAGTTTTAGGAGTAGAAGTAGTAGTATTACGATGCAAATATTGACTTTTGGTTAGTTCAACATCCCCCACAACAAGCGTTGTAAGTTTTAATTTCACATACAAAAACTGTTCCTAAGAAATTGCTGATATGCCCTTTTGACAAACTGCATACGGATGGCTGGTTGTCATCCGTATAAAAGAAATTTTCAGAACTATTCTCAGAAAATTTCAACTTCATAACCTTAGGCATAGTTGCAATAGTAGTCACAGCAGTAGTATAATTACTTAACTTAATAGAATTAGCCATTGCCATGATGTTGTCAATATGCTCGTTTTTAACCTAAATAATCGTATACTTTTCTAAATTTTCATCTTAATGCCCTTAACCTTACTAGTAGTTGCGATAAAAAATAGTAATCGGAGCAATAGTAATACTAGTAGTAGAACTAGTAAATATTACAGTAACAATAGTATTAGCAGTAGTGTGTATACCCCCCCCCCCTCCTACAAATCTCAGGGCAAGGGTTGTAAGTTAGGCCCTGGGGGCCTATAAGGTTCTTACAGGAAGAGTAGTCGTATATGCTTTGGAGAGGACTAATTGGATTGGTAATCAGAAGTTGTAGAGCCCTTTTTTAAGAGTCAAAGTGATCAGACCACAGCTACCCTACCAAAGCTACCCTTCCCATCCCCCGACACACACAAGCACGTTGTGTTTTCCCAAGATGTCTGCAATAGATATTTTGAGACAAACATTTTATTCAAAATAGCCCATTTATCATATAAGAAGGCTTTTAAGGTTAATACAAACCACCAGAGCCTAAGGGTGAGGGTTGTAAGTTATGCCCCTGGGGCATTTGAGGTTCTAATAGAACAGGAGGTTGTATAAACTTTAGAGGTGACTCATTGGTTGAAATTGGAATTTCTAGTTACCTTTTAAGGGTCAATAATGATAGAGGTCAACTAGCCCCCCCTCAACTACCCCTCTTTTGACCAAATGTATATGCTTGAAGTTTTGTGATGATAATTTTGTTTAAAATAGTCCAAAGAACATATAACAATGACTCCAAGGTTGGAACGTCCCCCCAAAGTCCTGGGGCAAGGGCTTTAATTTATGCCCTGGGGACATGTAAGGTTCTTATGGAACGGGTGGTCGTATTAAATTCAAATGAATCTCATTTTATTTTAAATTTGAAGTTATAGTATCATTTTTAAGAGTCAAAGTGATTTGAGAGAATCCCCCCCCCCACGCCCGTCATTTTCCATAACAAACATCCAAACAAAGCGTTGAGACACCAATTTTCCAGCATTGCTGAAAAGCGCAGTAATTATGTGTTTGGGGATGTCAACCCCCCCCCCTTCAGGCCTCAGGGCAAGGGCTGCAAGTTATGCAATTTGTCCAAGGATAACATATAGTATTTGTTATTGAGAAGAGGTATGCATGTTTGTCTTCTACTTTCCCAAAATACGAAGGGCATTAAGAAGAGTCTTTCAGGGAATGTCGAGGGGAGTTTTGAAATATATCATCATGGATTGTCAAAAGGGTGTCAATGAGGAATGACTGATTACATTAATTTAGAATTTTCAGGCTACTGCTGCTACAACTACTCCTGCTTCAACTGCTACCAAAAGTAAAATTACTACTACCACTGCTATCACTAAAACTAATACTTCTGTAGCGAGTACTACTAAGGCTGATGATATTGAAAACAACATCAGAGGAAACGTTGAGGGGAAATTTAACCAAATCTAAACATACTATGTGTTTTCGGAACGGAGTATCATACCCATAGAAAACTTCACGGATATTATGAGTGGGATGTTCAGTTGACCAAAAGGCAAAATGTAACTTTTACTACTGTTATTAATACTGCTGCTACTACTGTTACTACTAATAATTATACACTATTACTCCTACAACTGTTCCTACTACTACCACTACTACTATGATGCTGGTACAATTAAGGCTACCCGTATGAAGGTGAAATTTTGACAGAATATTGAGGAGGGATTTGAACCAAAACACACTATGCACATGTAGATTGTTAAAAGGGCGTATCTCAAAATTTAATTTGAGTATTAAGTTGAATCTTTCGGAGAATACTTAAAGGGGAAGATCAATTGACAAAAAAGTAATATATGCTTTTCACTACTAATACTAATACCGCTGCTACTTTTCCTCATGCTAATACTGCTACTACTGCTACTAAACTACTCCAACTACTACTTCAATTGCAACAACTTGTAAATTTTAGTAGTATTAAGGTGAAAAGAGCGTCAAAAGGGTGTCAAATGTGAACAACAACAATATTTTTGGAACAGCTAAACGTATCAAGGTTAAACTTCCGGGGCATCATGAAAGCGATGTTCAAATGACCAACAGCAATATGCACATGCTATTACCGCTAATAATAGTGCTGCTACTACTGCTACTGCTACTACTACTAATACAACACTAACACTGTAACTACTTTTACTACCAACGAAACTACTGTGATAATAGTACTATTAAGGCTAAGTCTAACAAGGTAAAATTTGAGAGAATACTGATGACAAATTCGAATTTTGAGCCCTTAAATGCAGTGGTGTTATTTCCTAAAAATCCATGGGGGATGAGGACAAAGTTGAAGCCAATTTTCCCAAATTAAGCTAAAATGACAATGAGAACTGAAAAAAATGAGCTATATAGCCATAAAATAGGTATATACTAAAATATACTACTAAGATATACATAAAATGTACTAATAAGATACACGACTATTAAGATATGCTAAAGAACACTGACAAGTTTCTGCGAATGCTTGAATTATCCAGGCTTATTTTCGTTTTGACAAGATTTTTGGAGAAACTAAATTTAGCTGATGGCAGGAAACTGGGGTCTAGAGGGCAGACTTAGGTCTGGGAGATATAGTTAACCCCTCTGCTCTATAGCAAATTATGCCCCTGCTTAAGCGGCTAAAAGGACTCAAAACAGCCCTTAGTCCCCAAAAGTTTAAAAGTATGTATCTAAATAAACTGGCTAATGAGGAAAAATTACCATTCTAAGCTGATTAAGGAAGGGTAATTATTTACTTTCCTTTGTCTTAATAGTAAAATGCTATTTTAAATGAGATTCGCAAAAAAAATAAAAAGAGCTGTAAACTCCTCAATAATGACGTCAGTTTTCCTGTGATGTCAGTTTTGAATGGAAGTTTTCAAAAAAATTAAAAAGCCGGAAACCCTCAATAATGATGTCCGTTTTGCTGTTATGTCATTTTAAAGGGGTTTAAGGTCTTTTGAAAAAGTTCTGTAAATTAGTGCTCTTAATAACATTTTACTATTAAGACTAAGAAAAGTAATAATTACCATTCCTGTATCTGCTGAAATTGATATTTTTTCTTACTAGACGTTTCTTTTATACATGCTTTATAACTTTTTGCAACTATGGGCTGTTTTACCTTTTTGGGCCCTATTAAAGAATCAAAATGGAATTTGTCCCAGAAATAATTGTTGAACTGAGGAATTGGGTATGAAAAGGCATCAAGTTGATGTATTCATTTTCATCCTAAATAAATTAGGTTGCAAACTGCAAATTTACCTTACTTTCTAGATACGCTCACTTCTTTTACTGGTTTAATGCGGTACAGAGGTGATAGGTGGAAATCACGAGGCCTGAAAACTGCATTAAATACAACAGCAAAAACATACCTGTTTACAATATATTTACAACTAGTTTACATCATAGTGTCCCAAAATGTAATTTTCAGTCATCTTTTTCCGGCGTAGCGGAAGAGTATGGGTCTTCATATTTGAAAGGTCTCTATTTCATTCCCACACGGCGCAAAAAAATTACGTCTTATTAATGTTATCTTAATAATTTTTTTCTACCTCTACTGGACAGATTTTGTAATACTAAGGTATATTTTTTGGGGTATGTTTGTGTATAAATCCTTGTGTATATTTTTGATATGCAATTAAGCGAATAATAATTGTATTTTAGCATTTCATAAACCGTTTATCCCCTTCCCTCCCTTAATTTAATACTTGAATATAATCTAAAGTCCTAAGGCAAACTGTGTTGGTTTTGTTTGGCATTTTGTTTTGATCTGACTCCTTTGTTAGGAACTATGGGTTTTTATATTTCTTAACATTGGACGTGATCGTCTCTTACTAGGTTGCTAGCTACCGCTGCAACCCGGATTATCGACAGTTGCTAGTTAGAAGCATACTAACTACAGAAATCGTGGAAACTGTCAAATGAGTTAATTTTCAAAATATAGAAAAGACTGTATCCAGGTATCAAGTACTTAAAGTGGAAAACGGGGTACCCTCTCGATTCTTTGTTCCGATAGATTATAAAAAAAAAAAAAAATTGAGACTGTCATTTGATTCAAAATAGACCAAAGATCATATAACAAGGCTTTTGGGGCTGGTACACACAATCAGAACCTGGGAGCGAGGGCTGTAAGTTATGCCACGGGGCATTTATGATTTTTATGGAAGGGATGGTTCTTTAAATTTAGAAGAGGCTCATTTGGTTGAAAATTGGAACTTCTACTTCCTTTTTAAGCGTCGAAAGGGATGGAGGGTATTTAGCCCCCCCCCCGACAAACCCTCTTTTCACTAAACGCATCTGAAATTATGAGATAGTTATTTTGTTCAAAATAGCCCAAGGAACATATACTAATACCTCTAGGATTGAAACAACCCCCCAGTACCCTGAAGATAGGATTGTAAGTTATACCATGAGAGTATATAAAGTTTTTACGGAATAGGAGGTCGTATAAACTTCAAATGGGCCCATTTGATTTGAAATTGGAAGTTATAGTGCCCTTATTAAGAGTCAAAGTTGTGTTAGAGCAGCCAGCCGCCCTCCTCCAAGCTCATCGTTTCCCCTTAACACATCCAATAAAATTTGGAGATAACAATTTTGTTCATCGTAATTGAAGGGTCCAGAAATTATGTCAGTGAGGAAGACCCCTCTCCCCTCTAAAGCTCTCAGGGCAAGGGCTGTAAGTTTTGCCCTGGGGGCCTATAAGGTTCTTATAGGAAGGGTGGTCGTATATGCTTTGGAGGGGACTCATTGGATTGGTAATCATAATTTCTAGTGTCCTTTTTAAGAATCAAAGTGATCAGACCACAGCTATCCTTCCCACCCCCCACACAAACAAGCACGTCGTGCTTTCCCGAGATGCATCCAATAGATATTTTGAGACAGAGCTTTTATTCAAAATAGCCCAAAGATAACTTAAAAAGGCTTTTGAGGTTGATACAAACCACCAGAGCCTAAAGACGAGGGTTGTAAGTTATGCCCCTGGGACAATTTTGTTTAGAATAGTCCAAAGAAACTTGGGGCCTGGGACATAGGCCCTGGGGCAAGGGCTTTAGTTTATGACCTGGGGGCGTGTAAGGTTCTTATGGAATGGGTGTTCGTATTAAATTCAAAAGGATTTCATTTGATTTTAAATTCGAAATAATTACTCTTCCTTAATCAGCTTAGAATGGCAATTATTCCTCATTAGCCACTTTATTTAAATACATGCTTTTAAACTTTTGGGGACATCAGGCTGTTTTGAGTCCTTTTAGCAGCTTAAGCACGGGCATAATTTGCTATGGAGCAGAGGGGTTAACTATATCTCCCAGACGTCAGTCTGCCCCCTAGACACCAGTTTGTCCGCAACCAGCTGAAATTTAGTTTCTCCAAAAATCTTGTCAAAACTAAGATAAGCCTGGATAATTAAAACATTCAAAGAAACTGGTCAGTTTTCCTTAGTATATCTTAACAGTTGTATATATTATTAGTGCATCTTATTTATATCTTAGCAGTATATCTTAAAAGATATACTGCGGAAATATATCCGAAAGTACTAAAGTGCTAAAAATACTTTAGCGTAAAGAGCGAGGTATTGACGAGGGGGCGAACCCCCTCATATACGTAATATATTCTGGTCGTTTTAAGTTTTAATGTTGCTCCTTACTTTCAGTTGAAAAACTGTTTTTTTAAAATTTAATTTCTGATCATTTTTTAAATAATGCTGAGAAAACTGGTGCCCTCTTCATGGAAAATTATCTTTCCCCATGAAAAATTCCTCCATGGAAAGATCCTCCAGCGTAAAGATCGTCCTCAGAAACATACTTACTAGATTTTTTGACTATGCTGAATAAAATAGCTGTCTTAAAATTTTGATCCGGTGACAGTGGGAAAAACTGAGCGGGGGAGGGGGCATAGCTCCAATTTTTGGTAACTTAAAGAGGGCACTAGAGCTTTTAATTTCCATTTGAATGAGCTCTCTCGTGAAATTCTAGGACTACTGTGTCGAAACGATCACCCCCGAAAAAAAATAAAATAAAATAAACACGCATCCGTGTCACCGTGATCTTTCTTCTGGCAAAAAAAAGCAAAATTCCACATTTTTGTGGAATTCTATGACTTTTAGGGGGCGTTTTTTCCCTGTTTTCGAAAATACGTTAAACGTTCTCAGGCTCTTAATTTTTTATGGGTAAGAATAAACTTGATAAAACTTATATATTTAAAATCAGAATAAAAATTCCATTCTTTTAATTTATCTGTAGGTATCAAAATTCTGTTTTTTAGAATTTTGGTTACTATTGAACCGGGTCGCTCCTCACTTACAGTTCTTTACCAAGAACTGTTTGATTAAAGAAAACTGGAGCTATCCAGAAAACTGAAAAAAGCACAAGCGCCTTTTCCCGAAAATGTCATAATGAAGTTAGTACGTCTAAGGTATTAACAGGTGACATGACTCCGTCTCAGTAACTTCCTAATGTAGCTGGAATTGTTATTCAAACTAAGAATTTGACGCAAAATTAAAAACTTAAGGAGTTTTTTTTTTATTCTTCGTAAAAGGTTCTGTAACTTCATTTCAAGCCAACCTTTCAGGAGATATTGGTGAGAATATTAATAATTTGATAATAACACAAGTTAATTACCAACAAAAAGCAAATGTGAAGGGCAAAAAATTGAAGAGAAAAGAAGCAAAGAAACAACACGAAAATAACTTTAAATACTATAAGCAAGAAAATTAATTAACCAACTCCATGAAGGAAAAAATGCTAAATAGGGTCATAAACAGCAACAAAATTCAAGGTTCTCACACATCAAGTATCACTGAGACTAGACCCCGGCGCCGCGCCGGCGGATCGACCGAACGCCACCGACGAGAGGCCCGGTTGAATGTCGCCGAAGTGTCGTAATGCCTCTGGCGCACCAAAGGTGCGCCGCCGCCGACAGAGGTGGCGGCGTTCGGTCGACTTCAAATTAATTTTACGGCAATTCTTTAGTGCGTCAACCGCAAAGTCGGAGCTTTTCCTTCTCGTGTGGTTTAGTATTTCGATTTTCCTGATTAGAAATCAAGCAGGGCTTGCACTTTCCCCGAATTTTCAGCTATTTCCCTGAAAATCCATGCGTCACCCCGAAAAAAAAATTGGTTCCCCGAATCCCCGAAAATCACGCAATCCCGGTGCCACCGCTAACGATTTATCACCAGTGACTTTCCCTGCCCAATATTACTTTGCATACCATAATTCTTCACTACTCTCTTGTTCATTAATTTTCTTCTCTTTTGTTACTTTGCATAAAAACCAGACAGATGCAATATGCAATTGCAAATATTGCAAAATACACAGTTCTTCATATGTTGCCAAAAAACATTATCGTCTTTATGAAATGAGTTTAAATCATTTCGAATGTAGTTTCCCAATCGCTATTTCTAACATCGTTCGTAGTCAAGAATTTTATTTTCAAGTTGAATAGAATTATAGAACGAATTCACTACTATACAGCTTCAGCCTTCAGTTGGATTTTTGAAATTGACAGCCGACAGATTGTTTCTACAGCTGAATTGTAAGTTTGCAGATTTTTTTTTTACTGTTTTTAGATAAGATTTTCTTAATGTTTAATACTCAATTGTTGAACGCCTGAATGTTTAATGCTCAATTGTTCGGAAGCTACCCCAAGAATATGACTCACAAATAAATTGTAAATTATTGCCTATAGGGGGGGGGATAGGGGGTTATCATTTTTAGGTGATAATACCCTATTTTTTTATTGAAAGCAGGGATGCCAAAAGGATATTTTTTTTTCATTGAAAGTAGAGACAGAAGAAAATGATATCAAATTCCCTGGGAAACCATTGAAATATTTTGATAGACCCAGGGCCCCCCATTAAGACTTGTTCATTGTCTTGGATTTTTTACGATTTCTCATAGGCTACTGGCCTAATTTGGCTTTTGTGTGTGCTCCCTTTTAATTAGATTCTTTGGATCTTATTGAATGCCACGGCGAATCTATGATTCAGTTTTCCAATAATTTGAGGTATATCTGAATAATTTCAACATTTTTGTTGTTGTCTTTGTACCCCTATACTCATTCCCTCAAATTTTTTTTTTCAAGGAACACTAAGCTGTTTAACGTTATTTTGCGTGTTTGTTTGAACCATATAGTGACCAAGTTAATTATTAAGTAACTTATTTTTCTAATGAAAGCTGAGAAGGTATCCTATCAAGGTGGTATCCAGAGGGGGGGTGTAGGGGTATTACATTTAAATGATAATATCTCGAAATTTTTTTATTGAAAGCAGGGATCCCAAAAAGTTATTTTTTTTTAATTTAAAGCAGAGACGGCATTTTATCAAGGTGGTATCCAGAGGGGGGGGGGTAGTGAGCTATCATATTTGAATGATAATACCTCGATTTTTTTTGAAAGCAGGGGTGCCAATAAGTTAATTATTTTTTTAATTTAAAACAGAGACGGTGTCTTATCAAGATAGTATCCATAGGGGGGGGGCATAGGGAGTTATTATATTTAAGTGATAGTACCTTGATTTTTTTTTTTTTTATTGAAAGCAGGGATGCCAAAAAGTTGAAAAGTTGACAAAATTAACAAGATTTTCATGAGTTATACTTGATACAGCACTTGCATGGTTTTATCGTCCAAAGGGAAAGGGACATATTCGTCCAAACCGTTTTTTTTTCTTATTGATGAAACGGGTTTAATTTGAAAACATTCATTCATAAGTACCAGGCAGATTCACACTAAAACGAATGGTGTGACGAAAGCGTTATCGACATCCCCACCTAACGTTGCGCTCGAGTGACAATGGCGCCCTTGGTCCAGTGCCCAAGTTACATCAAAAGGCCAGGTCATAATAAAAGCTTTCAATTTGGGAGGTTCAAGGAGGAGTCTTTGACAGTCTTATGACCTCAGGGTACTAGATGTTGCAAAGTTCTTACGTATCTACAGTGGTTTAAAAAATTCGATCACCCCACAAATGATTACCAAAAATATGCACAAATATAACATATGTAACAATTAGAATATTATAACACTTTTTTCAAAGCTTTGAAGAAAACCAAAAAAGGCTAAATACCCCTAACTAGGCTTGAAAGCTATTTTAAAAAGAAACTCTTTGGAGATTTCCATGGAAATGACCATAGCAGAAGCTTTGAGCCTGGGTGGGAATCTAAGAGGAGTCTTTGAGTATTTTGACCACAGGTGACTTATTGTTGCGACTTTCTTAAATTTGGTAATTTTTGTGAGCATTTGGAAATCAAAGCTTAAACTCAATAACTGATACTAAGTGTCCTAACATTTTGCTTGGATTAAAAGTGACGAACTAGGATGAAAATCTCAACATCTTCCTGGAGGTACTTCAGTCTGCATATTATTTCATTTAATTACATTTAAAACGGATGAGCTTTTCATTTTTTTACCAGAAAATAGCTGGCATTTAATTTTTCTTCATACCGAATAAACCATTAAATGTTTTTTGTTTCATCGTAATTGAAGTGTTCTCATGTGAAGCGTTCATCATGTATTTTTCAATTTGATAAATTTACTCCTTTTAGATGCAGTTTATAATTTGACTGATATTAGGTATTTATGAATTTATAATTTGGAATGAATCCCCAAAAGAAAAAAAAACGAATAACATCCAAAAGAGCAGCCAAAAGCAATAAAAAAGCAGCAGTTCAGCCTTAGCCTACATGACATGTATTCTATAAAGAAGCCAAAAAACTTTAAAATGTATTTTTTTAAATTGTAATTAAAAACCAGTTTTTAATACAAGAAGTCTTTTTAAGAATCTAAAAGAGCAAAAAAAAACAATCAATATCAAAGTCGCCCATTTCAACTGTTTTAAAGGTGACAAAACAGATATAGGCAAAGGGCATTATGAAAAAATTAAGCTTCTAAGTTCAAAGTTATATTCAAAGTTTTTACCTAGATAACTGACGAATTTTGTGATACGGTATTTTAAGTTGTATATGCAGTAATGCTCGATGAAAAAAACTACTAATTTTGGTAACTATTTATGTTAAGAATACATAACTAATAGATACTTCAACTACTCGTATTATGCAAGGGTTCTGAAACGTCACAGCCATTTCGTTTCTACTTCTCTTGATGAATAACGAAGGAGACCAGTTTCCAGCCAGCGACTTGTGAATTTTTGAACTCATGAATAGGCTCGAATCTGTTGTAAATTTATGCTGTGATTTGAGAAAGACTGATGAAAACATTAATGTTTGCGGTCAATATTGATCACGCCGGCGGCGCGGCGCGGCGTGCTGTTTTTGGCCCCGCCGCCGCCGGTCTTCCCTCATCGGCGCGGCGCCGGGGTCTAACTGAGACCATTTACTTGAGATGGTATATCAACAAGATCAAACTTATCCATAATATTGAAGACACAATTTCGTAGTTAATATTGACAATTAGTTGACATACCCGGTTAGTCGTAAAAAAAATATTGAACAAAATCTAAGGTCGAACCTAGTGAAGGGGGTTTGGGTTTTTCTGAGGCTCTACCTTATATTTATCTTCTGGGTCATAAACAGAACGATATTTATGACCATTATTACGATATTTATCGTCCTAAGTGGTTAAGCTACACAACGTTAAGTTGAACCTTTCGCACTCTCTTGTTGATGACGTAGGCAGTTCTAAATAGACTCTAGATGCCCTTAGAATCCTATTTTACGTAGCAGCAAAATGAATCTTTGGATAAGGAATTAATACATTGCGAAAACTGATTAATAAACTACCTTTAAAAAGCCATTCACGCTTGACCGGAGCTTAAATCTTCGTCTTCATTCCACATCTTGTAATTTTTGAAGAGATTGCTTATGATGATTTAAAACGATGATTATGGTCTTATGAATCTTTACGTATATGTTTGCACATTAGGGGTTAAGGTTATGTTAGGTTACTTTACCCCCCCCCCCCCCCACCCGCCTAATGTGCAACTATATAGCCCAAATTATACTATTATAAACTAAAGTATTATATTTTCATCATATTTTGGCATATTTTATTAGGATTAACATAACGTTACTTCGTGGGTGTGTTCCATATAATTAAAAAGTCCCTCTTTATTTTGAAGAAGCAATAAGACCGATCCTTATTGAAATTTGTGAAGAGTGGGACACATTTTTTCCATGGAATTATAAGAAGGCCATTTTCAAAATTGTCGCTGGTGTCCCAGTAATTATACTAGCTCAATTAGAATAAGAAGAAAAACTGTTTTCTATATTTGTTTGGGAAAAAAAAACTGGGGTTTTGTTTCAACAAGGAAAAAAAAATAAAAAAAACAAACCAAATATTTCGATTAGATCACCGATAACCAACTTTCCGGGATCGGGGTATAAGCCAAGGGTAACTATTTGGGAACAGGGAGGAAGCGAGGATTTTGTTCCATTCTCTGCATAAAGATGCAAAAAGGCATTTTTCAAAATTTCAAGGGTAATTTTCGCTTGAGAAAAAAGAAAACATCAATCGAGACGAAATTAGCGACGAAGACCAAATTAGACCCCTAGTGTTCTTGGTGTTTTTGTTGTTTTTGAAAATATCAATCTAAAGGTATTTTTCCACAAATAGGGGTAATTTTACCCCCTTCTTGTAGGTGTGCCTGTATAGAACATGGTAAGAAACAAAACAATTATTAATTACAATGATGAAGAGTATTATAGTTCTAGTGATTTCTGGTCAATAACCTAGTGATTTATGTTCTGATTTAGTGATTTTTTTTCTTACCGGGTGACATCCCTGCTTGTCATTCGTCATGGCACGTGAACCGATACTAAGCGATAATTGGTAATCACAAAAATATGATAGACAATCAATAATTGAAGGAATATCAAAAACACTGTTTGGTCAGGAAATAAAGGGAGCCTAAGTAGGGACACTAAGAAAATATTTGCTTTACTAAGGATGTTAATACTACAAGTACTGACACACTAAACAAAATACTTGTTATGTCGTTTATCTTTAAACTATAGACAAATTAATTGTCATTCGTCTTGGAACGTTGGTCGATACTAAACGATAATCGGTAATCATAAAACGATGGTAAACAATTGATAATTGAATGAATATCAAAAAACACTGTTTTGTCATGAAATATAACGAGCCCAAAGGGGGATACTAAAAAAAATTACTTTACTAAGAATGTTAATACTACTACTGTTGACACTCTATGCAAGGTATTTGTCGTCTCGTTTATGTTTAAACAATGGAAAAATTAGTTGTCATTCGTCATGGCACGATGATCAATAATAAACCTTCCACTTTGCCTTCCTTCATTCTTTATTTCTACCAGTGGCTGCGTAGGTCTGCTTTACTGATCTTGCTGAACTTTTCCTCATAAGTAAATAGATTAGATTGTGTCAGTGAACTGTTTTTCTTTATATCGTCAAAGCAAACGGCGCACGTTTCATTTGTAAGGAGAAGTCTTAGAAAATCCAAGTTGGTTTATAGGACACGATCGAATCTCAGTTTTTCTCCGGCAGTGTACCCTTGAAGCTAGGAGATACTTAGTAACGAGTATGTTGTTAATACGTTTGTATTTTGTACCGACAATGTACCCTTGAAGCTAGGTGATACTTAATAACGACTACATTCTTAATAACGAGTACGGTCTTAATACTTTTGTATTTTGTGCCGGCAGTGTATCCTTAAAGCTGAGATACTTAATAACGACTACATTCTTAATAACTTTGTACTGGCAGGGTGCCCTCAAAGCAAGGAGATACTTAATAACGAGTAGGGTCTTAATACTTTTTTATTTTGTGCCGGCAGTGTATCCTTAAAGCTGAGATACTTAATAACGACTACATTCTTAATAACTTTGTACTGGCAGCATGCCCTCAAAGCAAGGAGATACTTAATAACGAGCAGGGTCTTAATACTTTTGTATTTTGTGCCGGCAGTGTACCCTTGAATTAACGAGTACGTTCTTAGTACTTTTGTAATTTGTACCGGCAGTGTATCCTTGAAACAAGGAGATACTTAATAACTTACGTTCTTAGTATTTTTGTAATTCGTACCAACAGTGAACGCTTGAAGGTAGGAGATACTTCATTACGAGTACGTTCTTAATACTTTTGCACTTCATACCGCCAGTGAACCCATGAATCTACGAGATACTTAATAACGAGTACGTTCTTTATACTTTTGTGCTTTGTGCCGACAGTGTACCCTTAAAGCTAGGAGATGCTTACTAACTTGTACATTCTTAATACTTTTGCACTCTTTTTGTAACTTTTACTCTGTGGGTGGAAAAATTCACTAAAATTATAATATCAAGAAAAAAAAAACGCGTAAAGTACCACCTTGTACCTATCTTGGAGCTATTCATGCCTGAATACCTCGTTCTTTTAATGATCTTTTTTGTTATTTCAAAATTATGGTGGCTTTATGGTGGCTTTATATGGCTTTATGGTGGCTATATGGCTTTATGGTGGCTTTAGATTTTCATCAATAATGCGAGGCTGAACAGTGAGAATAAATTTACAGAATTAATTAGTTCAATTTTAAAATGGTTTTTGTTCGTCAAGATTCAAAGACTAACATAACAATACGGCGACTGTCAAACCAAACTACACCTTCAAATGAAATCTATATCTTCTCAAGTTTTTTGGTGCGCCATATGTTTTCAGCTTATTTTTGCTGATTTTCTACCCAAACTTCTTCTTTTTAAATTTACCGTCCTCTATTACCAAAAACTGCGTAACTGTATGTAGCTGCATAATTATGTTCATTACTTTTTCATTAAAAATAAGATTCTCGGTTGATTCTAATTTTTAAAATGTATATGGTAGTATAAGTTTCCGTAGTCAAATTTAATTTTCACTATTATTTGTACCTTAAGAGCCCTATTTAGGAGGAAAAATAATACATTTTTGAATAGTGCTTTATTTATTATGTAACTGAACTTTTACAAAAATCCAAAGAAAGGGAACGGGGAAAAAATTTACATTCCTCTATGCTGTAGTCTATAATATCCCCTACTATGGCAAACGTCTTATTTTTCTCCAACATTTTAACAAATTGAACCGTTGTTTAATTTGACTATATAACTGAGCATTCACATCAGACTAAATTGCGGAAAATTCTAGAACGGGAATTTCTGAAAAGAATTAACTTGAAGGAGGAGCGTGCGAGGCTTTAAGGTTTCTAGGCAATTTAATACTGCAGTGAGTTGTTGGCAATAATAGCAGTGGTGGTAACTCTAGTGGTGCCACCTTTACTAGACATATTTGATAATCACCTCAATTCTACTGAAGATAAGTACAAGGTGAAGATCGTAAGCAAGTTTCATCAACAGTATCCCTTTATGTGGATACGCTTGATTAGCAGCTGTTATCTGAATATTTCTGCTGCTTCACAGAAGAATACTAGGGGTCAAAAATGAATTATACATGTTTTCATGAGTTAATTTAAGATTTCTAAAGATCTTTGGAAGACAAATTCGACAATCAGATAACCAAATCTGGTCATCTGACACCTTATGGTTCTAAGAAAAACTTTATTCTGTACTGCTAGGGAAAACTCTTTCCGTGTCAGTTTAAACTGTTTAAAGGTAGTAAAATATCGATCGCACATTATACATCTAGGGACTGAAACGCAAAATTATATTGGTGGTTGTACTTAGCCATTTGGTTATCTGATTCCTAATGGTCTCGCAGACACTGGAGCAACTGAAGCCAAAAGCGTTTATCTAGTGTTTATTATTTAACAAAAATATGGTTTGTTGGTTTCTCCACTTATAAACTGTTTTTGTTGTAGAAAAATCAGCAGGAATGTGTCCTCAAAATTTGGTTCCTAAGGAGAGATTAAGCGCATGAAATGGATATGTTTGGTCCGGTAACTGACCCGGTAATAGCCACACAAAAATTCCACAACTTTTTTAAGAAAAAGCCCAGATCACCAGCAGTCGTAATTACTGACGAAACGTCAACTGTAAGTCATGATTTTTTCTAAGCATAGAAATTACCGCTGTGACACCTATCGATCGCAATTGGTATTTTCAAACTCCTGATATAATTGTCTTAAGGCGTTTATTGTCAAAGAAAGGGCTGACTATTTTTATGATGGATTTTTAACATTTGTCTTGTTGAATTGCATGTTTCATTTTTGTTTTCTTTTACTTTGATATAAGCAGCCCAACTGACTCTATTTGAGCTTGTGTTCGTGTTTTGAAAACAAAATATTATCTTATCTCTTATCTTAATAGGTGATCCTAAATTTTGCTGTTTTCGATTATACCATTTCTGTTACTTTTTGAGGAGCTTTAACTTGAAAGAAATGTATTCTTCACCTTCCTTTGACACCCTCTCTGGATTTTGCCCATTCTCCAATTTTTTTTTTCTGGAAAACTGTCAACAAGTTTTTGTAGGGTGGGGTGACTTTGTATGAATCAAATTTCCTCTTCCTAAATATATGTAAAGGCTGCCTCAAACCCATGTACCATCAATGATTAGATATCAAATATCTATTTATTAAAGGACTAAAGGACTGAAATAAAGGACTAGAGTGGCTTTGGATAACCTGGTTAATTGACCAAACCTGTTTGATGCATTGCCTGTAGGAGTCAAGAGCTGAATTAATCGTGCTATATTTGGTTAGCGGGGGGTATTCACACACCCCCCTTGCCAGTAAGTCCCTTTTGATGCTATTTCGAATGAATTGCTAATCCCCAATCCTCCCGAAGCGGATTTATAATCGAGATTTATCATGGCTAATGTTACGCAAAAATCGTTCGACGAGTTCAGAAAAGTTTTGAGCGGAAACTAGATTCTATTATTGCTACGCAGACAGAATTAAATAATAAGCTTGACGGAATTACTTCTGAGATCGCGTCGCTGAGAACGGAGGCTGCCGACCGAGATGTGAGGCTTAATAACTTTGAGAAAACTATCGACGAGTATGTCGACAAGTACCAGGCCCTGGAAAAACAGCTACTACTTATCGATGTGAAAGATCGCCGTCTGAACCTTATTGTGCATGGTTTACCGGCAGAAGAGCCTAACAAGAAAGTTGAAGATAGCGTCATTAAATTAGTTAGCGAAAAGCTGGGTGTAACTAGTGACATATCTATGACTAAGTGCTATCGGATTTCTTCACGGGCTGCAAACATCACAAATAGGCGCAGCAAGCAAAATAGCCGACGCAAGGAGTCCCCCGTATTTATTTCACTAAGCTCGGAGAGTGATGTCCAGTCGATCATGAACAATGTTAAAAAGCTAAAAGGTAGTGGGATTATAATCTCTACAGACCTGCCCCCTGCTCTCAACATGATTCGAAACTCCCTACTCTCGAAAGCACAAGAAATGAAAGAGTCGAAACATATCGTTTCATCCAGAGTGCGTCATAAGGGTATTAACTTATGGCTAGAAGTGAAAAAAAGTGATTCTTCTGACTGGGAAAAGATTAATTAGTTTGTTTGTAGTGTATACGCGGACCATTATTTGTTTTATTTGTTTAATGAAATACGTCCGCGATCGAGAGATGAAACAAGTTCATTTTGTTGGTGTGTGTCATGATTGGGAAAATGACCACTAGTCAGTGTTGGTTTTTTTCTTTTCGTTGTTTTTTTTCTTTCTTATTGTGTTCAGTGCTCAATGCGACTTCGACTTGTTAAGTCTGCCATGCCAGATTATGCTTCATCGTCGCTATTCTTTTTTTCTATTTTCCATAGGCCTAGAAATCAGGTTCTGTTTTTGCTTCGTGTGTTTTTTTCAGTTGAAGATCAGATATTTCACAAGACGTGCCGTACTCTTCCACATCAAGGTTTGGTTGATGATTTATTGCCGCATCACTACAGGCTCCCACCAGACGGTTTGGTAAGTCAAAATGATTATGATTAATTCTACTGGTGATGGGACATCGAGTAGGTTGAGAGATTTTGAGAGAGACCCATTAGATTTAATAAAAATTTCTGCAGATTGTGGTTTTTCGGATGATGAATATGATATTTCTATTAGATCCCTCCCTATTAACAAATATTTACTCCCTAATGAGATTAACGGACATGTTTCTCCTGGTAGTGTGAGGCTGGCGAGTTTAAACTGTTGCGGGTTGATGAGTAGTTTGGACCATTTATCTTCGTTCCTTCCATGCTACCGAGTTGATGTATTAGCTGTATGTGAGACTTTCTTAAATGAGTCAACTAGTCTCCTAGCGAATATTAATGGTTACAATTTTATTTCTAAGACTAGGAATGACAGATCGAGAGGAGGCCTTGGTTTTTTTTATTCATAATGATATTACTTACAGGATTGTTTTCGGATTTTGATTCTATGTATGAAGAAATGTTGTTTGAATTTTTGGTTGTTGAGCTTGATTTTGGTAATGAAAAAGTGTTGTGTTGTTTGTTTTACAGACCACCTAGCTCTTCGGTGCAACATTTCATAAGTAAGCTGGAAGCGTTTTCTTCGATCGCAATCGAGCGAAGTCGGAAGATTATGTACATTGGGGATTTTAATATTGATATAAGTAATGCTGGTCATGATCTTTCATCTACACAATATTCGCCTTCGGCTGTTGATTTTCTGACACTTTGTCTTTCGCTGGGGCTTCTCCCAGCTTGTCGTATTCCAACTCGAGTTGTAAGCTCGACAGCAACGGTAATCGACAATATTTTTCTGAATATGGAATTTGATTCGTGTCATGTTATTATCGATGACACGTCAGACCACTTTATGCTTTTGATGGAGATAAAAACTGGGCGACAAACGGCGACTCCGATCAAAACAACTAGAAGGCTTGATGCTACATCTGTTCAGCTGTTGAATGAACTGCTGCTTAAAATTGACCCCTCTCCGTGCTTAGACTGCGAGGATGTAAATCAAGCTTCACAGTATTTTGTCAACGAATTTACCACAGCACTTAATGTGGCTTGTCCGATGTCTTCGACCCGTCTAAGACGTTACAACAGATCTAAAAAGCCTTGGGTTACACGAGGACTACTAAGGTCGATCCAATCAAAGAACAGGCTGTATAAAATATATCTATCGAATCCCGATGAAACAAATCAAGCCTTTTTTAAAGCTTACAGAAATTGCTTAACCAAGGCTCTCAGGTCTGCTAAACAGCTCTACTATTTGAAGGCATTCAATAGCGCGCATGGATCTCCTAAGAAGGTATGGACATTAATAAACGATTGTATCGGGAAAAAAAGTTAAATTCTTTTCCGGACGAAATGATACCCCCAGGTGGTGATACAGCTGTTAAAGGAAAACTTAACGTCGCCAACATGCTCAACACGCACTTCGCTAAAATAGGTGAAAAGACGTCGGAAGAGGCATCCCAAAAATCAACGCCAAATTCTGCTGATTTCAAAAGTTTTCTACCCTCTTCTACTGACCGATCCATATTCCTCACTCCAGTCTCGTCTGCTGAATTGATGCTTGTACTTCATCAACTCAAAAATGGACACTCAGAAGGAATCGACGGATCTTCTACGAACTTGCTTAAATCGATTATGCCTAGTATAGTAAATTTTCTTGTGCACATAATTAATCTTTGTTTCAAGAATGGTATCTTCCCTTCATGTATGAAGTCCGCCCGTGTCATTGCACTGCACAAAGGGGGAGATATAAATGATCCGTCCAACTATAGGCCCATATCTATTCTATCTGCTTTCGGAAAAATTATTGAACGTTGTTTGTACGTGAGGATTGTAAATTTTCTTGACAAGAATAGTTTTTTTCAGTAAGTCCCAATTCGGGTTTCGAAAAGGACATTCTACTGAGCATGCTATTTTGGCAGTAACCCAGTTTATTCATGATGCCTTGGATAAGGGTGAAATTCCAGCTTCTATATTCGTGGATATACGGAAAGCGTTTGACACTATTTGTCACATGATTTTAAATGAAAAATTGTCTAATTGTGGTATACGTGGTCCGGCTAAATCGATAATATTGTCATATTTAAGCGATAGAGTCCAGTGTATTGATGGGGGCGATGTTATATCAACGTCTTCGAACCAGTCAAATAAAGTTGGAGTGCCCCAAGGTTCAATTCTCGGCCCTCTGTTGTTTTTAATTTATGTTAATGATATTAGTAATTCAGTTGAGGACCTAGGGCTGACCGTTCTCTTCGCAGATGACACAGCCTGTAGTGTCTCTGGAATCGATGAAGATCGTGTCAAACATAGTTTAAGTCTAGTATTCGATAGACTAGTAGCATGGTTTACGGCAAATAGGCTAGCTCTGAACACTTCAAAAACAAAGTTTATGGTATTTTCGCGTACGTCACGGGCACTTCCATGTCTGAAGTTGATTAAGTCATCTGTTTCAGGTATGGATATATCACGTGTTGAAATTATTAGTTACCTTGGTGTGCTGGTTGACTCAAATTTGAGTTGGAAGCCGCATATAAATGGTATAAGATTGAAGCTTGGAAGGAACGTGGGTATTATGCAACGTATGAAATTCATTTTGCCGCTCGAAGCTATGCGTTCTATTTATTTCGCTCTTGTTCATTCTTATCTAAATTACTGCCCACTTATTTACTTGAATACTTTCAGATCCCATTTAATTCCGCTTCAGAGGCAACAAAATAAGGCGCTTCGTATTTTAAAAAGTTATCTTCCTTCCCCAGCGTCTTTCCCCAGTAAGTCTTCTACAAAGAGTTTATATTGTTTATTGAATATTCTTCCTGTTGAACTTGCAGTTACTTTTAACTCGATTTTATTCAAGGTTAATCATAATCTCCTGTCACTGCCCAGTTATTTCTTTTCTTTTGATTTGTTCCCAGTTGCTCCGCCATCTTCTCATCTAGCTCGCAGCATACGCAAACTACGTCAGCCGTTGATAATTTCAGAGAGGTCCCGGTTTTCTCTACGAAATAGTGTGGTTGCCGCGTGGAACCAATATGAAGCTATTTTTGATTTTGATGTGTCGATTGGAATTTTAAAAAATAAAATAAAATCATTCCTTTTGGACATTTATTAGTCAATTATTATTTTATTTTTAATATATTCTCCTTATAATAATATTCTCTTCATATTTTTCGATCTCTCTCGGATCTTGATATCCTTCTTCTTGTCCCATTGCTGGTTGAGAGTTGTTTATGTATCGTCGGGTGGGTGTCTGCCGTGGTGTGGTGAGTAATTAACCTTACATTTATTGATTTATTTATATTTGTTTGTGAAGTCTACCATTTTGAATGAAAATCCGTATATTTCTTTATTGTTTTTCTTTTTTATCTGTGCAAAACGAGCTTGTCTCACTGCCAGATATCTGTATATATTTAATGTCATTATGTATGATTGAATAATAAATGAACCTGAACCTGAACCTGAACCTGAACCTTCTAACCCGTCATACAATACAAAAGTGCACAGACACGGAGTACATAGAGAAAACGACAAAGAAAAATGAATAAGAGAAAGAAACAAAGAGACATTACAACTATCAGAACTAAGCTCGCAGATATAGAAAGAAGACCTGGAGGGCAGATATTCCCTATTTTTTGCTATTTATTCCGTTCAAAATTGCATACTACGCAAGTTGTTAGCACGCTAGACTCGAAATCCTTTGTCCGTGAGGGCCGGGGTTCGAGATCTAGTATTGCTGTTTATTTGGTTTGGAAGGGAGATCAGTCATTAACTCTGTAAGGTCAGCCAGGGTCGACCTAGCTCTAAAGGGGTAGCCGGAAAAATCCGGGTAAGGTAAGCAGAATAGGTGGGCAAAAGAACAGAATGGCTGGCCCTCGGCCCCCAAAGCAATCTCATAATATCTTTTGGAAAAAAAGAAAAGAAAGAAAAAGAAAGGTAGCTATTTTGTTTGACGTAGTTTAAAAGTCCAGAAAGTATGTCTTTGAGGATGAGACCTCCCCCCCCCTCAGAGCCCTCAGGACAAAGTTTGTAAGTTATACCCGAGGGGATATGATGTTTTTATAGGAAGTGTGGTCGTATAAACTTCGAAGGGCGCTCATGGGATTGGAAATCGGAAGTGTAAGTGCCCTTTTAAGAGTCAAATTTATCGGAGGGCAGCTACACCCCCACGTCATATTTCCCCCAAATGCATCGGATAGATTTTGAGATAGCCATTTGTTCTAAAATAGTTCAAAGATCTCATAACAAGGCCTTTGGGGTTGACACCCCACCCCCACCCCAGAGTCTAGGGGTAAGGGTTGTAAGTTATACCCGGGGGCATGTAATGTTTTTATAGAATGGGTGGTCTTGTGAACTTTAGAGGAGGCTTATTTGATTGGAAATATATAGTTCTAGTTGAATTTTCAGAGTGAAACATGATGGAGGGAATAAAGCTCCCCCTCCGTGATATACTCTTTTCCCAAACATATCCAATCGAAATTGCGAGACAGACATTTTGTAACCAATAGTCCAAAGAGCATATAACAATGTCTTTAGTGATCAAATATAAGGAATATTTAGGCGGACGTTAAACTAAACCAAAAAAACTATGAGCATATGGACTTTCGAAAAGGCGACGAAGTAATATTTCAAGAACAACTTATCTTATTCAGTTAGACTTTAAGAGTAAGTTGCTGGGGAATTTGAACTAGCCAGAAGACACCATGTGTATACTTTTAATACTACCACTACAGTTACTGTAACTAATGACGATAAGAGTATTAAGGTGAAACTTCTAGGAAACGTTTAGGGGGAGTTTCAACTAAACGAAAAACTGTATGCATGCAGGTTTTCAAGAGGGCATATAAGCAATATGATAGGCAGTACCACTCTATAATAGCTTGAAATATAATGAAACATTTAAAGGAGCTAATTCGAAACAAAATTAAAAGTTCTAGTGTTCTTTTTAAGAGTAAAAAGAGATTGGGGGACAATCAGTCCGTCTCTCAAGGGGATTCATTTTCCAAACACATCCAGTGACAATTTTGCGACAACCATTCTGTTCAGCGTAGTAGATCGGTTTAGCAACTATGTCTATGTCTTATTGGGCATGCCAACAACCACCCCTCTATTATGCATTTGGCCCATTATGCTATAAAACTAAATGCTACTTTACAATTAAATCAAAAGGCATTGTATCTACGGTTGCCATTAAAGTTCTCAAAGAGCATAGATAGAATCTTTTTGGAATAATATTAAATTGTATTTATCAGGTCAACTTGAGGCGGTATAAAATTAAATTAAAAATACTATTTGCGTCAGGATTAAAAATTGTTAAAAAAGTTTCTCCCAACGTACAAATAGCAAGTTAAACTATGGATTCTTATAGAAAAAAACTGAAAGGAAATAAAATAATATTAGAAAATTAACATTAGTAGGGCTGATAACCCCCTTCTTAAGACCAGAACACAATTTGAGCTTTACTGAAACGAAATATGTTTTAAATGTTTTCGTTTTTCTTTACTTAAATAAATAAAAAAATTAAGACTTTAAGGAGTAAATATCAGTATATGTGTATTAAACTGACTATCCAAGGTCATCTTTTTTTTTCTGTAAAGCCTAAATTATGTTCTGGTCTTGAGAAGGCAAGGGAGTTGCAAGCCCTACATAATGTTAAGTTTTGCTCGTTCTGAGTTTGAATTGACTATTTATTCTAATTTCTGCTCGTTTTGAGTTTCATTCATTTACTGATAGTGATTTGTGATAGTTTTACACTTTGAAGATTATTTGACATTATATTTCCCCAATTTTTGGCTTAATGGAGCTCTTTACTTTGCTTTGAAAAACTTATTTTATGGAAAAAGTTTTAGAAATCAATACAAATATAAAACAGTTTTATTCAGCCAGGAGGGATAGAGCCTCCTCCTGCCCCCCTCCTAATGGGCGCCCATGAGGGTAGTCAAACAGTCATCGAACGAAGTGCCAAGTACTTAATTTTTGTTTTTTTTAACGTTTGAGCATTCAAAGTTAGTTTTTCATTTTAATATAGTGTTATTCAACCTACTGTCTTATCCAGTGGCAAAAAACAGGGGCGTCGACTCGCCAAAATTTGTTGGGGGTTTGAACATATTTTTTAAAACATAGGGAGGAGGGGATATGTCGTTATTTTTTAATATTGTCAATGAAATCCCAAAATAGACGTTTCCAATGGAAATACCCCCAAAGAGAAATCTAAGAGAGAATCTGGGGGTTAACCCGCCTTTTCATTGCCACCACTGGAAAAAATATTTTGGAAGTTTTGGGTTGTTTCTTCTTAACGATTTTGGTAATACATATTCACATTCCCATTAATAATTTCACAACCTAATTGATTTTTTTTCTGGAAGATTTTAATATGCTAAATAGGTTTACGTATATGTTAGTATAGACTTAAACTATTTTGAGCATCAAAGCAATTTCTTATTCACTGGTCAATGATCAAGGCGGTTTTGAACATCTATTGCTGTTTATTCTTATTTTTGGAAACAAATTGTAGGTGGGTAGGAATAAGTATTTTAATTATTATAAAAGGATATTTAGAATAGAGGTTGAAAATATGCACCGTTGTTCTAAATTAATAGTGCGCTATATTTATCGACAATTTACTTAAGACCTTGACTACGAATTGCGGAACAACATAAACATTTATTCTGTCTTTAATAATGTTATTTAATATTGTTATTTATTTAATAATGTTAATAATGTTTATTATTACATAAACATTTATTCTGTCTTTTACCTTAAACTATTTTATTTTTTTCTCATTTTATTTAATAAACAAGAATCAGAGAAGACCGTAAAAACCCTAATAAAAGCTAGACAACAAAAATTTAGATAAAAGCTAAATATCTAAAGTCAAACAATTTTTGAACCCAATCACACTTGTTCCAGATCCTTGGGTTAAAAAAAAGAAGGCTTGATCCAGATAATACCAAGTTTTGCTTGAATTACTGCAAAGACAAGTTTTATGTCCATATAGATAAAAGTTTATTATGGTGTCCATACTCAAAAGTTGGTTATGAGGTTCCCCAAAGTTCAAATATAGGACCAATTCTTTTTCTAATTTATGTAAATGATGTAATTTTCATAGCCGTAAGTCACCCTCGTGCTGATGTCTTATATGCACCTTGAACATTCCTCTTATCCATCTTAAATCAGCTTAAAAATGCCACTGTGTGTGATATTTTTTGTAACTTTTTCCTGAATATTTAAACTTACAGAACTGTTGTCAAATATTATTTATCTTCTACTGAGGCTTTTCTAATTTTTCCTGAGGGGTCAGACTAAAATAATAAAAAAAGAATACTGAAAATGTTCTCCGTTCTCTATCTCTTTTTCTCTCTTTCTTTTCTACTCTTAATTTGTATTTCAGTAATTCTTCTATCCTTCCCCTATTTTAGTGATCATAGACCCTTCGTAGGATCAGTAACATGTATATATTTTTGCTCAGTGCCATGCATTATTTCTGTGTTAATGAATGAATCTTATCTTAACTTAAAAGTATACGATTACAAGATAAAAAAAGAATCAACATGTTTAAAACATACAAGTGAGTGTTTCTCACTTTTTTTTTTTTTTTGTCTAATTAACAAATGCTGAATTAGTGTTTATGGTAAACACAAAAATTTTGAACACGAACCCTGAACTAAATATTCCTCTGTCCTAGCTTCTCTGAATATTTAGATTTAATTAGATCACTATTTTCCATAGGCTTTTGACTTCTAGAAGAATATTTCTCAGATTATATAAAAACTCCTTGTCTCTCCCTCTTTAATCTGTCATAAACAGGAAAAAGGAAAATATCATAAATATCTGAAGCATCCTGCAGTTCTTTCATATTTATCTACAAATCTAGGCCAAAATTTCTCAGAAAAACCACTTACACATAAATGTTGTTTGTTTTCTTGATTTGTTCTTATTTTTGTCTGAAGACTTTTTATTCAATGTTCTATGTACTTTGTACCTAGTTATTATGCATGGTACATTGAGCTCCGCTCTCTGCTGGCTAAAGTTGAAATATTATTCTACTTCTACCACTACTAACAACTTACTGCAGCACCGGGCCACCTGAGGCCAACACAGCTACCCAAGCTCCTCCTCCATCCCAATCTATTCAAAGCATCCCTCTTTACTTCTTACAGGAAATTCCCATTTCCTTTAGGTATTTCCTTATGACATCCTCCAACCCACACCGGGGACGACTCCCTTTTCGTTTGGCCTTTGACGGTTGGCTGTAAAGGACAATCTTTGGCAATATGTCATCCTTCATCCACAGAACATGTCCTAGCCAACTCAACCTTTCTCTCACTATAGCCCTAGAAAACGGGATTGAACCAACTTTTTTTGAGCCTACTGTTTGGGATACGGTCAGTCAGTCGGGTACCCAAAACAATCCTTATGGGATTTTTCAGGAAAACATCCGTTTTTCGGAGCACCCAAGCTTCAGAACCATATTTGACTACTGTCATCACTGTAGCTTCCGATATTCTAATCTTGGCTCGCAGACCTATCTTCCTATTCTTCCAAATTTTTTTTTCAACTATGAAAAAAAAAAACACTGTGCCTCGGCTATTCTATTTTTAACATTTTCACTGCACCCACCGTCTTTACTAATAATTAAATAAAAAAAACAAGTTTTTTTAACTGAAAGTAAGGAGCGACATTAAAACTTAAAACGAACAGAAATTATTCCGTATATGAAAGGGGCTGTCCCCTCCTCAACGCCTTGCTCTTTACGCTAAAGTTTTTTATTGTTTAAAAAAATAGAGTTGTGAGAAAGTCAAACTTTAGCGTAAAGAGCAAGGCGTTGAGGAGGGGACGGCCCCTTTCATATACGGAATAATTTCTGTTCGTTTTAAGTTTTAATGTCGCTCCTTACTTTCAGTTAAAAAAACGTGTTTTTTTATTTAATTTTTGAACGTTTTTGAATAAATGCAGGTTTTGATGTTGGCTCACAGTACATGAATAATTAAAACAAAATTTTCATATTAATTTACTTTTATTTGGTTAAATGGCTTTCTCAAAGCTTGTTTCATTTTATTTACGAACGTTTTTGTTAGTAATAAATATACGTAACTTACGAATTAACTTACGTAACGAACTTCTATATTCATATATTTTTAATACGTATATTAGGGGGTTCGCCCCCTAGTCAATACCTTGCTCTTTAAGCGAAAGTTCGAATTTTGTTCCAATTCTTTAAAAATGACCGTTTAATCACAAAGGCCGTTAATTAGAATAAATAGCTCTTATGAAAGTACTAAAAAATCTTTGGCTTAAAGAGTGAGGTATTGACTAGGGGGTGAACCCAATCATATATGAAATATTTTCTGTTCGTTTAAAGTTTCGATGTTGCTGCTGTTGCAGTTGAAAAACTTGTTTTTTTATATTTAATTTCTGATCTTTTTTTAAATAATGCTGGGAAGTCCGGCGTCCCCTTCATAGCAATGTCCCTTCCCCCATGAAAATTCTTTCATGGAAAGATCCTCCCACATAACCCCCGACCCCCCCCCCCTACTACCATGAAAAATATCCCCTGGAAACGTCTGTACTGTATACTTTCCAACAACCAATACTATATGTTAACATTGGGTAAAGTTCATAACTTTCAGCCCTCCTCCCGGGAACTTGGGGGATTAAGTCATCCTAAAAGACATACTTATAATATTTTCGACCATGCTGAACAAAATGGCTATCTCAAAATTTTGATCGGGTGACCTTGGGAAAAAATGAGCGTGGGAGGGGGCCTAGTTGCCCTCCATTTTTTTTGTCACTTAAAAAGGGCACTAGAACTTTTAAGTTCCGTTCCAATGAGCCCTCCCACGATGTTCTAGGACCACTGGGTCGATACGATCACCCCTGGGAGAAAAAAACAAAAAAAAAAAACAAATAAACACGCATCCGTGATCTTTTTTCTGGCAAAAAATGGAAAATTCCACATTTTTATAGATAGGAGCTTGAAACCTCTACAGTAGGGTTCTCTGATACGCTGAATATGATGGTGTGATTTTCATTAAGGTTCTATAGCTTTTAGGGGGTCTTTACCCCTTTTTTCGAAAATCAGCCACGTTTTCTCAGGTGCGTAACTTTTGATAGGTAAGATTAAACTTGATGAAACTTATATATTTGAAATCAGAATTAAAATCTGATTCTTTTGATGTATCTATTGGTATCAAAATTCCGTTTTTTAGAGTTTCGGTTACCATTGAGCCGGGTCGCTCCTTACTTACAGTTCGTTACCACGAACTGTTTGATACTACCTGGGTAAGTGAAGCTGTCCACTTGATGGATCCTGTCGTTACCCAACATTATCTTTTGATCTTCCCTTATTCCTTAGTGACGTAAACTTCATAAAATTAATTTTCAAACCTATTCTTGCACCCTAAATTCGCAAATCCTCTAAAAGTTAATTCATTTTCCTAACACTTTCATCTAAGATGCTGAAATCATTAGCATGTTCTGAATCCAAGAGAGTTTTACTTTCCCGTTTGATTCAGTGTTCTCCCATTGACTTTGCTGTGTTCGTTGAGCCAAAGTCCAACAAAATGTTCCATATAAATGGGGATACTATGCAACCCTGCTTGACTCTAATTTAATACGAAACCAGCTACCAACATAATTTCCTACACTAACCGTAGCAATGTCATTCTCGGACATAGTACCAATCGAATGTGTTTATCTCGTATACCCTACAAGGATGAGATCTTCACTAAAGCTCTTCTATCAGCTGAATAAAAACACTTGCTCATAATATATAAAAACTGAGGACTAAAGAGGACAAGAGGACTGATTGACCTGCCAGTAAAAACTTTACTATTATGTCCTCTGGCTGCATCTTCAAGATCTTCGGCAATTCTATCCATGGCCTCCACTTTGCACCTTCTTAGTTCATGTTTGAATGCTTTTTCCCCTTTCTTTACATTTCTTTTGTTTTCATATAATCTATCACTCAAATAATTCTTGCACAAGCTGCTCCTCCTCTGTATTAAACATATAGCATTTTCACCAATATTCCTAGCTGCGTTCTTTATTTTATTCCCTAAGGCCCTGTCTTCATTATGGCTTTTCAGGCGAAGTCGGTGGAGTATAAACAGCTTTTCGCTCATCAAAAACAAATTTTTCTGAAAAAGGCCTTTTCAAATGCGCCTGATTTGCCTTTTAGAGCCTTAAAAGTACCAATGGAGACTGAGGTCGCCTGAAATAGTAAAAAAGCACGGGCGACTTTGCCTGAAAAAGCCGTTGTGAAGACACAGTCAGCGACATCACAAACTATTTTCCTAAAATTATTCCAGCCATCTTTTACGTTCTCAAATTTTAAACTCTCCAATTTGGTATTCAACTGTTCCTGGAAAGACAGTTGAATAATATATATTCAACTATAATATATATTCATAATATATAAAACTGAGGACTAAAGAGGACAAGAGGACTGATTAACCTGCCAGTAAAAACTTTACTATTATGTCCTCTGGCTGCATCTTCAAGATCTTCGGCAATTCTATCCATGGCCTCCACTTTGCACCTTCTTAGTTCATGTTTGAATGCTTTTTCCCCTTTCTTTACATTTCTTTTGTTTTCATATAATCTATCACTCAAATAATTCTTGCACAAGCTGCTCCTCCTCTGTATTAAACATATAGCATTTTCACCAATATTCCTAGCTGCGTTCTTTATTTTATTCCCTAAGGCCCTGTCTTCATTATGGCTTTTCAGGCGAAGTCGGTGGAGTATAAACAGCTTTTCGCTCATCAAAAACAAATTTTTCTGAAAAAGGCCTTTTCAAATGCGTCTGATTTGCCTTTTAGAGCCTTAAAAGTACCAATGGAGACTGAGGTCGCCTGAAATAGTAAAAAAGCACGGGCGACTTTGCCTGAAAAAGCCGTTGTGAAGACACAGTCAGCGACATCACAAACTATTTTCCTAAAATTATTCCAGCCATCTTTTACGTTCTCAAATTTTAAACTCTCCAATTTGGTATTCAACTGTTCCTGGAAAGTTTCTATCAAACTCTCATCCTGGAATCTACTAGCGTTACTATTTTTAATATTAGAGAATTACCTATAAGAACTACAACAACTTTTTTGATGACTGATACAAACAATGACAATTTTTCCAATGACATTTAAAATAGCCCTTTTTAAACGTAAAAAAATACACTTAATGCACAATGACAGTAAAAAGGGCAGCCAGTTAGTAATGACATTTTTGATTATTTATTAATCGAAGACACAAAAAGTAACAGTAAAAACTAGTTTTGTCACTTCGTTTGCGACATCTTGGTTTTTGCATACAGCTGAATATACTCGCTTTTTAGAGGGAAAAGATTTCCCCATCACTCTGTCTTGGGAGCAAAAGAAAACGTCTGAGGCATCGTTTTTTAAGAAGTTTATTGGCGTTTTTATGTTTGCTTAGCTTTTTTGGGTCTTAACTGGAACAGCTATTTTTCATTTAATAGGTTTTGGAAGGAACTCTTCAGTCCATATACTGTGTAACCTTATGAAGTGTTTTCTGAATATTTAGTTAGCAATAACCTAAATTACATGTGTGTCTTTATCATCTAAATAAATTATACTCAAGTTTAAAATATGATTTGGGCTTTCAATAGAAGAAAATATGTAATAGATAAATGCAGCCGAAATGGGATAATTAATTTAAAATTTTCTAATCAGGATTTGACTGAGTTTTAAATTGATTCTTTCATCCAAACACTAGACGGGAGGGAGGGGTGTGCTAGAATATTTTTGAACTTAGCAATTAAACCTTAGATTTTTTATTTCCGACGCGCCAAACTTTAGACACTTATTTCACATTAGCAAAGTGCCTGCTGGAAAGCAGGCATCAAACGAAAATTATAAATTGTATCGCATACCCTTTTGTGAGGATCGAGAAAGAACGTCGGCTCCTTTCCCTAAGGATAAAGTCCCCTCCCAGCAAAAAACTAGCTTTTCCCAGAAGTTTCAACTTCATTCCTGAGCCCTTAGACAAAATTACATAATAAATACTTGCTTGCCAACAGGCTTAAAAAAGGAAGAAACACATATGCCGTTGTGAGCATATAAAGCCTACTTACACTGTTGGTGAAAGTACTCTAAAAAAATACTTGCTTCAGCTAATTGGTAAAACAACATCACATATTTTTTGTTTTACAGTTTAGTGAAGGAAACTCACCAATTATTAATATGGGTTTCATAAGAACATCACCCGTTATAATAACATCACGTAATTTTTGTGGTTTATTGACGGAAACTTACAAATTATATATATATATATATATATATATATATATAATATATA
>CM051270.1:47083052-47208052 GCA_027921565.1 Artemia sinica
TTTCCCCCGATGATGTCAATTTGATTTTAATTCAAAATTGATTATTTTTTCCCCATGGTGATTGTATCGCAATAATGGTTCTAGAGCCTCGGGAGAGGGTGTATTTAAATGGGAATATACATTTTTTTATTTGGGTGGGGGGTTGAGCTTTGGGTGAATTTCTATAGGAAGAATCTTCCTTGGGGATGGAAATTTTTTAGGGGGGTGATGTTACGCTAGAGGGATTTGACAGAACTACCATACGAATTTTTTTTTGAATTGTGTTACATTATCTTTGCCTAATTTTTATGTGAAGATGTTCTGGGAGAATTATCCAGGTTTTTTTTTCCCGCGTATTATGATTTCTGGGAAATAATTCCACGAAACAGGGCATTTCTGGAGTGATCGAGAAACCGATTGGAGATTGAAGCCTTATTCAAATAAGAGAAAGCTAATGATAATTTTTCATGAAAGGGCTGTCCTCTCCTCAAAGCCTTGCTCTTTACGCTAGAGTTTTATTGTGCTAGAAAGTAGAGCTGTGACAAAGAGTCAAACTTAGTGTAAAGAGCAAGGTTTTGAGGAGGGGAAAGCCCATTTGATATACGGAATAATTTCTCTTCGTTTTAAGTTTTAATGTCGTTCCTTACTTTCAGTTAAAAAAAAACTTGTTTTTTTTTTTATTTAATAATAACAAGAAGCAAAATGAAGTCTCTACGTCCAAAATATTTGGTTTAACATTTTGCCAAGAGAAAGGAGCACAAATGTCACTCAAACAAATTTCAAAAGCTGGAGCAAATATAGCAAATTATAATAGAAAAAGTTGATGGGTGGAACGACTCCAAAAACCTAAAACAGCTATCTTTTGACTGAAATAGACTAGAATTAGACTGTCCTGTCACTTAAATGTACTGTATTTATCTGAACACAATCTACTAACGAAAATATTTAAGTTAGACATAAATTAGAAATTGTTTATTGCTAAAAATACAGAAATAGTTGGCTAAAAATACTTTGTAAGAAATAGTTAGAAATACAGAAAACATGAATTTTGCCCCACAACCACTGCATTTTCGTGATTTGTTGTCTTAAAAACTGTTTCTTAAAACTGGTTTTTAAAAAATAGTTAAAAATAAAGAAAAAGTACATTTCGCCCCACAACCACTACATTTTCGTGATTTGTTGCCCTTGTTGGCAGTACTTAAAATATTGTTTAGCCCAGTTATAAACATTTAGTGTCGCCTGGCACCATTGTCGCTTGAAGCGAATAGTGGAATATGATAACACCAGAAGATGAGAATAATAAAAAGAAGCGAAATCAAACTGATACGGCCAAAATATTTGGTTTAAGTTTTTGCCAAGAGAAAGGAGCATAAGGGTTGCTCCAACAAATTTCAAAGGTTGGAGCAAATATAGCAAATTATAATAGAAAAAGTTGATGGGTAGAACGACTCCAAAAGCAAAAAACAGCTATCTTTTGACTGAAATAGACGAAAAATAGGTTCTCCTGCCACTTAAATGTACTGTTTATGTAAAACAGAATTCACTAATGAGTATATTTGAGTTATAGATACATTAGAAATACTGTGTAGTTAGAAATAGAGAAGTAGTTAGGTAAAATAGTTCGTATTAAATAGCTTGAAATACAGATCAATATCTTTATTCAGACAAAGAACACAATAGTCTAGGAAATATATATGTGGGGCATAGTATACTAGTAATGTCAATGTTTAAAATGAAACAAATTATCAAATAGTTCGTGGTAACGAACTGTAAGTAAGGAGCGACCCGGCTCAATGGTAACCGAAACTCTAAAAAACGGAATTTTGGTACCAATAGTATACATCAAAAGAATCAGATTTTAATTCTGATTTCAAATATATAAGTTTCATCAAGTTTAATCTTACCCATCAAAAGTTACGCGCCTGAGAAACATTTGGCTGATTTTCGAAAAAAGGGGGAAAGACCCCCTAAAAGTTAAAGAACCTTAATGAAATTCACACCATCTTATTCAGCGTATCAGAGAACCCTACTGTAGAGGTTTCAAGCTCCTATCTACAAAAATGTGGGATTTTGCATTTTTTGCCAGAAGAAAGATCACGGGTGCGTGTTCATTTGTTTGTTTTTTTTTTGTTTTTTTTTCCCAGGGGTAATCGTATTGACCCAGTGGTCCTAGAATATCGTAAGAGGGCTTATTGGAACGGAAATTAAAAGTTCTAGTGCCATTTTTAAGTGACCAAAAGAAATGGAGGGCAACTAGGCCCCCTCCCACGCTAATTTTTTTCTCAAAGTCACCCAATTAAAATTTTGAGATAGCCATTTTGTTTAGCATAGTCGAAAATCTAATAAATATGTCTTTTACGATGACTTAATCCCCCAAAGTTCCCAGGGGAAGGGCTGCAAGTTATGAACTTTGCCCATTGCTTGCATTTTGTATTGGTTATTGAGAAGTATACAGACATTTTCAGGAAGAATTTTTTTGGTGGGGGGGAGGGGGGCTGGAGGAGGGGGTTACTCGGGAGAATCTTTCCGTGGATGATGTTTCTTTGGGGTAAGGGACATTTCTATGAAGGGGGTGCCGGATTTCCAAAATTATTTAAAAAATGATCAGAAATTAAATTAAAAAAAAAAACAAGTTTTTTCAACTGAAAGTAAGAAGCAACATTAGAACATAAAATGAACAGAAATTATTACGTATATGAGGGGATTCTCCTCCAAGTCAATACCTCGCTGTTTACGCTACAGTTTTTTTTAGTGCTTTCAAAACAGCTATCTATTCTAATTAAACGGCCTTTGTGATTCAGGGGTGTGTGCCTTAAAACTTTTTTTTAATTTTTAACGTAAAGAGCGTGATATTGACTAAGGGGAGAACCCCATCATATACGTAATAACATATACGTAAAAAAAAAAAAAAAAAAAAAAAAAAAAAAAAAAAAAAAAAAAAAAAAAAAAAAAAAAACAAGCGATACGGCTCAATAGTAAGCGAAACTTTTAAAAACGGAACTTTGATGTCAATAAATGTATCAAAAGAATGGGCTTATAATGTTGATTCTAAATATATAAATTTTGTTAAGTTTAGTATTACTCATCAAAGGCTACGAGCCTGAGAAAATTTACCTGATTTTTTAAAGAGGGGAGAAACATCCCCTAAAAGTGAAAAAATTTTAATGAAAATCCCACCGTCAGATTCAGCGTATCAGAAAACCCTATAACATAGGTTTCAAGCTCATATCTGCAAAAATCTGCAACTTTTTATTTTTTGCCAGAAGAAAAATATACGAATATAGAAGTTCGTTACGTAAGTTAATTTGTAAATTACGTCAGAACCAAATTTAGAGACAGCCATTTAGCAAAAGAAAAATAAAATTTTTATGCAAATTTTGTTTACTTATTCAATGACGGCGAGCCAAAATAAAAGCTGCATTAACTAAAAAACGATCAGAAATTAAATAAAAAAACAAGTTTTTTAAACTGAAAGTAAGGAGCGACATTAAAACTTAAAACGAACAGAAATTATTCCGTATATGAAAGGGGCTGTCCCCTCCTCAACGCCTCGCTCTTTACGCTAAAGTTTGACTCTGTCTCACAACTTTATTTTTTAAAACAATAAAAAACTTTAGCGTAAAGAGCGAGGTGTTGAGGAGGGGACAGCCCCTTTCGTATACGGAATAATTTCTGTTCGTTTTAAGTTTTAATGTCGCTCCTTACTTTCAGTTTAAAAAACTTGTTTTTTTTATTTAATAAATATTAAAGAGTGAATGTTTTAATTTGTCTTCGATCCCAGGGTCAATGCTGATTTGGATACCCATAGTCATCTTAACCCGGATAAATAAAAAAAAAAAGCTTTTTAAACTGAAAGTAAGGAGCGACATTAAAACGTAAAACGAACAGAAATTATTCCGTATATGAAAGGGGCTGTCCCCTCCTCAACGCCTCGCTCTTTACGCTAAAGTTTTTTTGATGGGTAGCACTAAACTTAATGAAAGTTATATATTTGAAATCAGCATTAAAATCTGATTCTTTTGATGTATCTATTGGTATCAAAAACCCGTTTTCTAGAGTTTCGGTTACCATTAAGCTGGGTCGCTCCTCACTTACAGTTCGTTACCACGAACTGTTTGATAACATCTTGCTAACTTCGTTACCTCCTGACAACCAATAAATAGAATATATGATACGATTGCCAAGGGTATATACAGGATTTTTGTTTGGGGGTGGGTTTTTTTTGGGGAAGGGGAGTTTTACAGAAAAAATTAAAAACAAATGCATCAAAAATTTGTTTATATGCATTTTTCTTACTTCTTTACGAGCCAGACAAATATTTTGGGCAAAAAGGGAGCTCAAACCTGGTACCCATCCCCTCCTACCCTGGTACCCCCTAGATACAGCCTATTATATGTTTGTGTATACAAGGTGGAAAAGCCCTTAAAATTCTATCGCAAGAAAAATGTTTAATTTTTATGAATTTATGTTACTGGTGTATGGTAGGGGAGGAGTATCAAAGGTAGTACATAAGCAGAGATTTGTTTTCCACTTTTTTCGATATATTCGGTTGACTTCTGTCCTCCTAGCGTAACAGTTTTGGAAAATGAAAATCCCACGGAACCGTGGTTATATTGTAACGCTACAAGGTCGTCTAAAATGAACTATTGATTATTCTGCGCATCGAAACTAGCAATCAGTATACCCGTTTTCAGATGCCTTTAAATTTCTTGGGTCCCGAAATTAGCAAGCAGCCGCTCCGACTCCAAAGAGGCCCTACCCGGCTAATGAAAAATCAAATTTATCTTTGCTGTGTCAAAGAAACGGCTCACTGAGTCTTTTATCGTTGCTTCATTGCTGTAAAACTGACTCTTCCTAGCAGAGGGGTTAGCGCAATAGACTTGAAACCCTTTGTCTGTGAAGACCGGGGTTCGAGCCCTGTTGTTATTGGTTGTTTAGTTTGACTGGGGATCAGTAGCATGACATTGTAAGCTCAAACAGAGTTGACATAGTTCTAAATGGGTACCTAGAAAAATTAGAGGAAGGTAAACAGGAAGGGTGTGTGAAAGCACAGGATAGCTGACCCGCAAACCCCACTGAACATCCTGGCTGAATGAATAAGACACGGAGATCAGCATCAAACAGTTCGGGGTAACGAACTGTAAGTAAGGAGCGACCCGGCTCAACAGTAACTGAAACTCTAAAAAAAGGAATTTTGATACCAATAGATACATACAAAGAATCAAATTTTTATGTTGATTTCAAATATATAAGTTTCATCAAGTTTAGTCTTACCCATCAAAAGTTATGTGCCTGAGAAAATTTGCTTCATTTTCGAAAAAAGGGGGAAACACCCCCTAAAATCATAGAGCCTTAATAAAGATCACGCCATCAGATTCAGCATATAAGAAAACTCTGCTGTAGATGTTTCAAGCTCTTATCTGCAAAAATGTGGAATTTTGTATTTTTTGCCAGAAGATAGATCATGGACGCGTGTTTATTTGTTTTTTTTGCTTTGTATTTTTTTGTCCCAGGGTTGATCGTATCGACCCAGTGGTCCTGGAATATCGCAAGAGGGCTCATTCGAACGAAAATTAAAAGTTTTAGTGCCCTTTTCAAGTGACCAAGAAACATGGAGGGCAACTAGGCCCCCTCCCAGGCTCATTTCTTCTCATAGTCACCCGATCAAAATTAAGATAGCCATTTTGTTTAGCATGGTCGAAAATATAATAACTACCTTTTTGAGGATGACTTAATTCCCCGCAGTCCCCGGGGGAAGGGCTGCAAGTTATGAACTTTGCGTAATGTTTACATATAGTATTGGTTATTAGGAAGTATACAGATGCTTTCAAGGGGGGCTTTTTTCCGGTAGTGGGGGGAGGGAGGAATGAATCAGGGTATACGTGGTAGGATCTTTCCATTGAGGAATTTTTCACGGAGGAAGGGACATTGCTATGAAGGGGGCGCCAGATTTCCCATCATTATTTACAAAGCGATCACATATTAAATAAAAAAAAGTTTTCAACTGAAAAACTTTTCAACTGAAAACTTTTTCAGGGGGGCTTGTTTCTGGTAGTGGGGGGGGGGAATGGATCAGGGTATACGTGGTAGGATCTTTCCATGGAGGAAGGGACAGTGCTGTGAAGGGGGCGCCAGATTTCCCATCATTATTTAAAAAACGAACAGATATTAAATAAATAAAAAAGTTTTCAACTGAAAAACTTTTCAACTGAAAACTTTTCAACATCAAAACTTAAAACAATTATATGATTTAAACGTATATGGTTTATGGTTTAAACGTATATGACTGGGTTCGCCCCCTAGTCAATACCTCCCTGCTTACGCTAAAGTTTTTTTTAGTACTTTCATGAAAGCTATTTATTCTAATTAACGGCCTTTGTGATTAAGGGGTCATTCTTAAAGAATTGGAAAAAATTCGAACTTTAGTGTAAAGTGCGAGGCATTGACTAGGGGGCGAACCCCCCATAATATACGTAATAAAATATACGAATATAGAAGTTAGTTACGTAAGTTAACTCGTAAGTTACATACATTTATTACTAATAAAAACGTTCGTTAATAAAATTAAATAACTTTCGAGAAAACCATTTAGCAAAAAAAGTAAAATTAATATGAAAGTTTTGCTTTACTTATTCATGTATGGTGAGCCAAAATCAAAACCTGCATTAATTTTGAAACGTTCAGAAATTGAAAAAAAACAAGTTTTTTCAACTGAAAGTAAGGAGCGACATTAAAACTTAAAACAAACAGAAATTATTCCGTATATGAAACGGGCTGTCCCCTCCTCAACGCCTCACTCTTTACGCTAAAGTTTGACTCTTTGTCACAACTCTATTTTTTTAAACAATAAAAAACTTTAGCGTAAAGAGCGAGGCGTTTAGGGGGCGTTAACTAAAGATTATAGACACAGTGTGCAAAGCTGACGAAATAAGCGAAATTCTCCCCCATTTCCTGGAACTAATCCCAAGGATCACATTCCAGAAGAAAGTATAAACAAAGGTTTAAAAATCCACTTCTACGTGTTCGTATATGCAGAAAGTTTTTGAGAAGATGAAAATAAACTCAGAAAAGGCACCAAACAGTCCATTTATATATAAAATATAGAAAGTTATAAGATAGTTCGTGTTAATCTTGAAATACTGGGACGGACAAAATTTTGGTTAGAATCCTGATATCAAAACCAGTAATCCTCAGAAAGAATGTTGAGAGTTAGCTTAATTCAGAAAATTGACAGCGTTGTCACTGCACGTAGGAATGATCCGAAACTCTTACGAACTCTAAGAAGGTGCCTTCCTTCATCAAATATTAATGAGAATAATGTGCAGAGTACTTTGGATCATTACAGACCCATCACAGTTACTGATGCGAATGCCCTTAATGGAGGCAAAACCTATCATTTATATGTATATTTTGTTCTTTCATGTATTTCCATTGCTATTTAACTCTGCTAATATTATTGGTGCAGCAAAATAACTATGGTGTTTTTATTTGCGTGTTTCTTTGTTAATTAATTAATTGGTTTCTTACTGTCTATTGGTGTGTAGTATCTTCTTCCAAAAAATAGCTGCTCTCTACTAGATACAGAATGTGCACAGACAAAAGGGCGGAAAGTATCTATCCCATGTCCTCTCCAAAATCTTGAGATTGTTGAAAATTTTTCTTGGTTTCTTATAATTCATCACATAATTTGCCTGATGTTTGCATTTTTTTTTTCAGATTCTTGAGTCTTCCCATGGGCGTAGGCAGCATTAGGCAGCATATTGTCTAGGGGGGGGGGGGGGGGGCAGTTGATAGTGTGATGGAGTTTTATCAACTGCTTTTTCCAAACCATCTGCTTTTTCAGCCATATCTAAAGTAAATTTGAAGGTCTAGGGGGGGCAGCTGCCCCTCCTGCCCCCCCCCTCCTCACGCCCATGAGTCTGCCCTCTTTATTTTGTCGTATCCTGATTACATAATACATCTTTCAAGGTGACGGAGATAAAATATTGGAAAAAGCAATCCATTTCAATTTCCATCTGGACAAGAGAGCTAAATTATTTCCCAGGGGAGAGGCAAAAGCCACAAAAGCGTTATGTTCACTTCATTTTCTGGTGACTACCTTTGTAAGAGCCAAAAGAGTCCAAAGGGATTTGATATGACTCACCTTGTTTGTAGTGTATACCACAGACTTAGTGTGATCACTACCGGGTTGTCTTTAGTCAAGTGTGTACTGGTTTCTTTGAAGCTCTATTCAAATTTTGAAAGCCAGGAAGCAAACTTTATCGTGCTACTGATTTATCTAAACAAAAATGTAAGTGAGAAGGGTAAAAATTGACTATACCGTTTACCAAAGACTAAAAAATTATAATTAAAATATTTTTTGAATAGTACTTTTATCTCAAGATGCATTAACATTAAAGTGAAGATAAAAACATAAAGAGACTGAAGTCTAAATTAGGATGGTCATGATATATGGTCATATGGTCATGGTCATGATTAAGTCATGATATACCTCATAATTATGCAAAGACGAAATCATATTTCACTACCACCAAACCTTTTGGTTTTTAATCTTACAAGATTGGAGTCTATCCTGGTATACCATCTTTAATACCATTTAATACTTATTGAGATACGTATATTAACTAAAAAAGAGGAAGTTTTTATTTGACTCGCGCAAAAACTTTGTCGAGAAGACCAAAGATTTAGTTGTTTAGAAATTCTTAAAGCTATTATCTAGAAATATACACTAGAAAATAAATACACCAGAAAATGCACTAGAAAATCCACTAGGAAATAAATGAGTAGCATGGACAAGCCTGTTTAGAGTCGAAATTTGATTAACTTTTTAAGACTTGAATCTTTCCTGGTTGAAGCAACCATGTCCTTTTTTTAATAACTTTTATTGCATGTTGAGCTACCAATGTTAAGAAAAAAAGGAATTTTTATTCAACTCAAGAAAGAATTTTGCCCACGAGACCAGGATTTGGCTGTTTAGCATTGTTTAGCGGTCAGATTTAACAAAGGTTAGAGTTTGTTCAAATCCTGAAAAATCCTTTTGTAAAATGCTAACTAAATTCGGTTCATCAGTAATCTTTTCAGCTGCAGTAGCTACTTGTGGCTGACCCAGCAATATGGGCAGCAGTATCAAAATTTTTGTATTGAAGAGCTCTACAGATATCTGAAATTGGACATGCTAAATACTGATTCGAGTTTTCTACAGAAAATTAGTAAAGTAGTAAAAAGTAATAAAGTGATAAAAAAAGGAAATAACTGGAATATTCCTTGCCAATTTTGGTTCTCAGAAGATCTACAATCTGACAGAAATAGCATTGTAGTACCTATAGTTCTACTGAACATAAGTCACTGAACATACTACTGAACATAGTGAACACAAGTCAGTTCTGACAGTATGACGCAGAAGAAAACTCAGTGAATAAAAACACAATAATCACAGCAAATTAATTGTTCATTATATAAAAAGAAATAAAATAACAGAACTTCTTCAATTGCACCAAGACAAAAACAGCCCTATTCTAAGTGAGGTGCTTACAAAAACCCTCTTCCTCAAGTTGCTGCTATTAGAAAGATCGACCAGCAATTAGTGGAGAGGTTATTTTCAGACAAATATTTAATCATAAGAACTACGAAGCTAGGAAAATTTTAACACTGTCTTGATCCAACAAGTTTATGAACCCCGACCACTTGTTCTCGTCTAATAATCCTTGCATAGCTCCCCCATTAGAGGCCTCTCAAAATTTTTCAGTGACGCTGTTGAAATTAAGAAACACGTCCATCAAACATTGCCCATAATAGGGTTACTGTTGAAATTCCTTTTAGAATCATTGGCGACTCTCATGTTATTTCGGATTTTCTTATTTTTTACTTTATTATGCTAGGGATCCGTAAATCTTAATTATTCCACAGTCGAAGAAATAAACCTAAAAAGATTTGTAAACGAAAGCCTTGTACGAAACAAATTTCCAAACTCTCTTTGTCCTTTTTTTTATAATCTTTATTATTTGCTTTTTAATCCTTTGGCACTATTAATGGTCGAGCGAAGGTTTTGGTCGAGCTACTAGCTTTTTTTAAATGGCTGTAAATGGTCTGATTTTTTTCTGGTTATTTAGTTTTCTCGTTTTGTCTATGTGAACAATGTGGCAAAAGGGTTATTATTTGCTAAACTCGCTTGGCTAGAAACATAGAACTTAAAAATAAATATCTATGGTTTTCTCTTACTTATATATAGGGGGAAGGCGTCATAACATCCATCCGTCAGGACATCCAACGTCAGGACATCCACAAAATCCGTCATAACATCGACAAAAAAAAATACTTCAGAACCACCATCTGTTACAACATGTGCTGATGCTTCTATGTTTCTAAACTATTATATATTTATTACTATTCTATAAATATATAAACCTGACGGTTATTCGAAATGGTAGCACCCTATATACAGGGATATTCTAATATCCTGCCATCTATTTTAGCTACTGGTGTCTCTATTGCACCATGATCGCTCAAACTGCTCTCCCGATTTTTAAAGCACTCGGCCTCCAAAATAGCAAAGTTCTATCTCGATTTCAGATCTCAAGGAACAATGACCCGCTTGCCGAAAACTCAATTAAATATGGAACCTTTTCAGAGGGTATATCACCTACATTTTTAGCTAATGTAATATTCTCAAGATTTTTGCATAAATAGTTTTCTAAAGTAGTGGTACCCATCCAATTTTCGTTGCTGTTTATATACATGTGAATGTTATGTCATTCACACGAAAAATATAATTTTTTTTTCAAAATTAGGGCTCTGAATATGATCCACCGAAATGCTGCCATACCCCACTGGTAAAGCCTACACCCCACGTTGGGAATTATGGCTCTAAAGTATCACCAATCTTAATCCTATATAAAAGACCTCGTTCTTTTATTAGCTTAGAATGAGGATCAATAATTGCTTGAAACTCAAATGCAATAGCGACTTTTTGGGAAACAGTTCTAAGAAACCAAATTTATAAATTAAAATTACTCTTTTTAACTTTCTTATCATATGCTATCCCTTGTGTTTTCCCACATTTTTCATGGATACTTCTCCTTTTTTTTTTAGTATGTTTCTAATTTGGCTTGCCCCAAGTGTCCTTACTAAAAAAAAAAATCCAGCGTTGATGGCACCAACTCTTATGAAACCATAAACTAATTGCCAAAACACATATTTAACATATATACCCTTTGGGAAATAAGCAACAAGGGAAGGAAAAGAACCTCAAGTGGCACTTAAGATTTTCACTAGCTATTTTATACGAATTATCTAAATAGAATTCAAAAGCTACTTAATAGCATTTTTGTCTGTGTGCTTACTCTTACTTACTATTTCAAACATAAACACAGATCTAGAGCACGAAATACTACTACTACTGCTACTACTACTGCTAACAACAACTCACCACCTCACCAAGCCACCTGAGGCCAACACAGCTACGCACGCTCCTCCTCCATCCCAATCTATTTGAAGCCTCCCTTTTTCCACCCTCCCAGGAAGTTCCCAATTCCTTTAAATCTTTCTATGTGACGTGCTCCCGCCCAAGACGAGGACGACTTGCTTTCCGTTCAGCCCTAGGTGGTTGACCGAAAAGGACAATCTCCGGCAATCAGTCATCCTTCATCCTAGCCATCTCTACCTTTCTTTCATTATAGCCTAATCTCTAAGTCTAAAAAGTATCATATTACTAAGTAATTTACTACCTACAGAGACCAGACTAATGCCTCGATAAGTACCACACTCACTCTTATCACCTTTCATATACAGTTATTTAATTAAGGTTTACTTCCCCTTTTTCAAAAATAATATTCATAATCTTCATTAACTTATTTCTAACTTCAGAACAACATTATTTAGAAAACTCATTTACCACACTTCCAGTACCTGTAGCCTTGTTATTTTTAATCCTTTTAGTAATGTCGCTAATTCTTCATCACAAAACAAATCTTTCTGCACATGCAAGGTATCACAAACTTTTCCATTTTCCTCTATATATTTTTCGGCAATTCTATCGCGGTTTAGCACATTCTCAAAATGTTCTGCCCATCTCTCTTTAACTCTTTCCTTATCAATAATTGTGGCCCCGTTCCTATCTTTAACTGGGACAAGTCCGGATTGACTACTCCCTCTCAATTTATTAAAATGCCATTATGCCAGTACAATATTTTACTATTATGCCGTCTAGCTGCATCTTCTAGATCCTCGGCAATTTTATCCATGGCCTCCACTTCAAACTTCCTTAGGTCATATTTTTATGTTTTCTCCACTTTGTTTGCATTGCTTTTTTTCCGATGATCTATTAATCAGATAAATCTTGTACAATCCCCTTCTCCTCTCTATTAAACATAAAGCCTTTTTCATTAATATCCTAGCTGCAGTTTTAACTTTCTTTCCTAAGACACCATCAGCAACTTCACAAATTGTTTTTCTAAAATTATTCCAACCATCTTCCACGTTGCCAAATTTTAAACTCTCAAGTTTAGCAATCAACTGTTCCTGAAAATTTTCTCTCAAATTCTAATCCTGGAGTCAACCAACATCATAACTTTCAGGTAGGTAGTTACCCTTCCGAAATTTCAGCTTTAAATTAGCCCTAGGAATAACTAGATGGTGTTCTTTACTTTTAATATCAATAACACCACTCCTATATAGTCTAGTATCTTGTATTGATCCTGTCAGGCTTCGGTTTACTATAACATAATCAATAGGGTTTGCTGTCTTACCATGACATGAATACCATGTTAACTTATGAGCCATTATATGACCAAAGACCGTATTGATCACAACTAGATTGTTATACCTAAAAAATTGCAAAAGTCTGTAGCCATTACTATTTTCTTTTCCTACAACAAATTTGCCTAGGCTAGGATACCATCTATCCCTATTTCTACCGACCTGGGTGTTAAAATCTCCCAGTAAAAACATCATATTTCTACCTGGGGCCCTATCTATTTGCTCCTTTAACTGTAAGTAAAATTCATCTGAGTCACTGGTATCTCCGTCAGTCGGATCTACAGGGGCATATTCTACTATAACTGATACCCTAAACTTTCTAGTCATAAAATGAGCAACTAGTGTTCTATTATTAATACCTCCCAACCTAAAAAAGACTTAGCAGCTTCCTTATTCATCATGAGTTCTACTCCCTGTCTATGTACCCCATCCTTCCTGCCTGAGTAAACACATTCTCCATCACCTAATTCCATACTTCCTACCCCTGGGATATGAATTTCTTAAACTCCTAATAAGTCCAGTTCGAACCGTCTGAATTAGTCAGTCAAAATGTTGATACGATAGTCATTTTTTAACGTCGTAACCTTCCAAGTTCCAAGTTCATGTTCTTTAATTCATTGAAATTATTTTGGCCTCAGGAAAAGCACAGATCCTGGATACCAGTGCAGGAAAGGGATCACATATCTTCTCAAGTCTACGCCGGAGCGCTTAAGCTGGCTTACAACCGGACAGCAAGAAGTCCCTGGGACCTCCAATGTGAATGGAGGTTTTATGCAATCCTGAGCCCATCTTGGTAACAACATGGTTTTTAGCACTTGGCAATGCTCTTCTGTCAACAAGAGTCGAAATCCTGCACAGACAGTCTCAAGCCTATTACCTCCGACTCATTATATATTCATGCCTACAAATATTTAGCTACTACGGGGAGGCAGCCCATAGTAGATAAATTATCTAGGAAGAGGTTTTTCTGCCCGAAAACGCCCGTCAAAACAGACCAAGCTCAGTATAATCATCCATTAATCAGAATCCCGTGCGAATGCTGTGTCATTTACTAGGCTATAATTTCCTCGAGGGGCTCCACTCCTCAAGTGGATTAGAATTGACCGCAAGATCCCCAGTCTTGCAGATAGCCCGAAAGGGACGAGGCGGCCCTTCGTAGGGGCCATTGTCCATAGATCTGGATCTTACGCCCTGCCACAGTTGTCCTCCTATAGAGGATCCTTCCGCGATGGTGTTCTGCGTCCCCATGCAATTTAAACCGTTACTGGGAGAAGGTTTGTAACTCACGGGATGTGTGGACACGCTGGTGGGCCCTGTTGAGTGTACATTTTAGGGGACCTTTTTCCTCCTCCACCTGTATTTATGGCCTCAGGCGAGGGTACCCCTGCTTCTATTATAGACCTCCAGGGACAAGGTCCCCCCTTGGTCCGTGCCTCCTATAGAGGTGCCCTGCATATCTATAGGGCGTTCCCCTATCGCCACCTGGGTACACGCTGAGTGGCCTGGGGGAGGTCCCTTAAAGCTGACAAATGGTGAATACATTTTCCCTTGATAGCAATGGGGGGGGGGGATACGCATGGCAAAGAAGGAATTCCACCAACCAGACGTGTAGGTATGTGCATACACTGCTACAATCGCTTAAACTTTGGACGGATGCCAAGTTACGTTTGTTACAACACGAAATACTTTAGCTAAAATTAAATTTATTACGATGCTAGAACATGGCAACATGTAGGGGAGTAAATGGTAATAATCGAAAATGAACATCTTTATATTTTTAATTGGTATTTAATTGTTTTCTTTTGTCATATGATATTTCATTTCCGCAAAACTTTTTCAAATTCGCTAAAAAAAACAGTCTCGGCTGGAGTCGAATTCATTAAATAGTAGCAAACGTGGAAATGAGTTATTTGTGCTGTACTTACTAATAATTAATCAATAATTATTATAATTAGCATATTTATATAATTATAATATGTAATTATTATATGTAAAATTATAGCAATAAATATAATGTAATAATATAATATAATAGTATACATTGCTACAACTATATAATAATTAAACTATCGTGGTTAAGGTAGAAAATAAAGTTAATAGCTGGTTTCATAATGAATCAGAAGTTATGCAGGGTCACGTCCTATCCCCATCTATATAGAATATTGGGATGGACTTCGTATTAAGGAGCACTGCAAAGGCTATGAGAGAGTATGACATAAAATGGGAAAGTAAAACGCTCCGAGACTTTGATTGTTCTGATGATTTAAGTGCCTCAGTGATTATGTGGGTAAAATAAAAGATGCTGTGAGTTTTTAAGAGTTCAAGGGGCAAGAATAGGTTTGAATATTAAAGCTAAGATGAATAAGTCACTTAGACTTGGAAAAGTGAAGATTAAGAGTTGATGCTGGATAATGGGAAGATTGATCAGGTGGGTTGCTCCACTTGCTTAGGTAGTATTATTAGTCAGAATGGTGGTTGTAGGGAAAACGTTAAAAGTCAAGATTCATAATGTTTTTTTCACAGTCGAAAAAGTTTGTAAGAATAGAAAGACAAGTCTGCAAACCAAGATTAGAATTTTAGAAGCTACAGTGATCAATTGATCACTTTCAAGTGATCAAGTGATCAAGTGATCAAGTATTGTTCTGAAACATGGTTGTCCCAAAAGACGAAAGAAGATGTGTTAGATGTTTCCAGAAGAATTGTATATGAATTGTTTTGGGTTCTAACAGTAAACTGTACGAAAAATGTGGTTCTAACCCAGTTTCATGGGCTATAAGAAGATGAAGGATGAGGTGACTAGGACACGTACTGCGGATGAAGGATGACATATTACCAAAGATGGTCCTTTTTGGTCAGTGATCTAGGGCCAAACGAATAGCAAGCCGTCCCCGAATGGGTTGGAACGATTTCGTAAGTAAGATTTAAGGGAAATGGAAACTTTTTGGGAGGGTGTTAGGAGGGATGCTTTGAATAGATTGGTATGAAACAGAAGTGTGTGTAGCTCTGTTTGCCTCTAGGCGGCTTAGTGCTGCCGCTAGTTGTTAGCAATAATAATATATTGACCAATTGTTTGAGAAAATTATCCAGACGTCAGCAGCTGCTGTTTTATTATTATCTCATTCGTTCAGAACCAAGCTCTCTTTTTGCATGTATGATATCCAATTCTTAATATATGAGAACAGCTAGTAGTGTCCATCAAAATTTTGATTGTTTCTATTTTTCCGCTGTCACAAGACATCCTACTTCTAGTACTTGAAACTTATTTGTTTTCAAGTGGACTTGGAGAGGATTTTTCTCTGAAGAGCTTTTCGTTTTCTTCTTGGGTGGTTTACTTCTTGACTTTTGGTTGTTGCCAGGCAACATAGAGGCAATGAGCTCCTATTTTAAAAAAGAAGAAAGTTTTAACTGAAAAATGTACAGATGTACTCAAATTATGCTGATCTCAAATTATACATTTGAGATCAGCATAAAATTCTGATTATTTTGATATATCTATTGGTATCAAAATTTAGTTGTTTAGAGTTTCGGTTACTATTGAGCCGGTTCGCTCCTTACTTACTGTTGATTACCACGAACTGTTTGATAGGCCAAATTATAAATTGTGAGGATGGCCATTCAAATTTTTAGAAGTATCCAATTAAATCTCCAATTAAAATTTTCCTATACCAACATCACCCGACTGAGATTTTATCTTTTTCTTCTTAATTTTTAGGCTAGTTTTGTAACAGGGAAGGGGGGTGTGGGGTGTTTTGCTTTGTCAAAATTTCCCTGCACAGGTGCCTGGAAAAGATTGCCTGTGTTTGCTTTTAAGAAATAAACCGGTTTAAGGGGAAGTCGCTGGGATAAAAGCATGTTACCCGTTTTCTCTTATATTTTTTTTAGACGAAGAGGAAAAAAGCTTTGGTACTGGTGCGTACCAAAGCTTTTTCTTGGTGCGTACCAAGAAGAATTGTCTTGGATAGCTTGGGTACTCGGTTGAACAACTGTACATCATACAATGATAGGTAGGAAAAATGCCGTCTGATCTCATTATTTAATACAATCATGAAAGGCTTACGATAGTTAGGTTAGTTACGATAGTTACGATAGTTAGGCTTACGATAGTTAGGTCACGTTTTATGGATGAAATTACGTTTCTTACGGATGATATTACCAAAATTGTGCTTTTTAGCATTCCAGCTGTTGTTGAACGAAAAATAAGGCGTCCCCGCGTGGAATGAAAAGAGTCATAGGAAAATAAAAATTAAAAAAAAAGAAAGAAAAAAAGAAAGAAACATATAAAAAAAAAAAATAGAGACTTCATGTGAGTGATTATAAAAAGGAGATCTGAACGAAGTAGACAAAGGAGAAAGCGTGAACAAATCTGTTGGTCTCAGGCGGCCAAAAAAAGTCACAATTCATAAGAAAAGACTTAGAGAAAATAGAGACTTCATGGGAAAGATTAAATAATGTATTTCTGGGTAGATTGGGGAGGAGGGGGGTGTAAACACCTCTGTTTGTCTCAGGTAGCTTAGTACTGCAAGGAGTTTCTCTTAGTATTAGAGGGCTTTCTACAATAGCATACCCATTGGAGCACATCTTAAAAACAACTAAATATTGTGATGGCCTATATAAAAGTATCCGGATTTTCTCTAGCCTACTTAAAACTAAAAATAGATTTACCCTCTTCTCTTTCATCGCGTCTTTATGGTAGCTCCTCAGTTTGAGTCTTATCAAATTTCTATTGGAATTCCACTTGAGCATAATTCATCATGTGTCTATCTAATATTAAACAAACAAAACAAGTTTTTTCAACTGAATGTAACGAGCAACACTAAAACTTAAAAAGGACAGAAATTGCTACGTATATGAGGGGTTTCACCACCTTGTCAATACCTCGCTCTTTACGCTGAAGTTTAAATTTTGTTCCAATTCTTTAAGAATGACCCCTGAATCACAAAGGCCGTTTAATTAGAATACACAGCGCTTTTGAAAGTACTAAAAAAAACTTTAGTGTAAAGAGTGCGGTATTAACGAGAGGGTGAACCCCCTCATATAGGTAATAGTTTCTGTTCGTTTTAAGTTTTAATGTTGCTTCTTACTTTCTATTGTAAAACCTGTTTTTTTTCATATAATTTCTGATTGTTTTTCAAATAATGCTGGGAAATCCGGCACCCCCTTCATGGAAAATTCCTTTACGGAAAGACCTCCCAGTTAACCCCTTCCCCGACTCCCCCCACCAGAAAAAATCCCCCCGAAAACGTCTGTATACTTCCCAATAACCGATACTATAGGCCTATGTAAACAATGGGCAAAGTCCATAGTTTGCAGCCCTTCCCCCAGGGACTGTGGGGGATTAAGTGGTCCTCAAAGATATAGTTGTTAGATTTTTCGACTATGGTGAACAAAATAGCTATCTCAAATTTTGATCCAGTGATTGTGGGGAAAAAATGAGCGTGGGAGGGGGCTAGTTGCCCCTATTTTTTTGGTCACTTAAAAAGGGCACTAGGATTTTAATTTCCGTTCGAAAGAGCTCTCTCGCGACATTCTAGGACCACTAGCTTGATATATTCACCCCTGGGGAAAAACACCAAAAAACAAATAAACATGCATCCGTGATCTTTTTTCTGGCAAAAAAAAACAAAACAAAAACAAACAAAATTCCAAATTTTTGCAGATAGGAGCTTGAAACCTCTAGAGTAGAGTTCGCTTATATGCTGAATCTCATGGTGTAATTTTTATTAAGATTCTATGACTTTTAGGGGGTGTTTCCCCTTTTTCGAAGATAAGGCGAAGTTTCTCAGGCTCGTTATTTTTGATGGGTAAAACTAAACTTGATAAAACTTATATATTTAAAATCAGTGTAAAAATACAATTCTTTTGATGTACCTATTGTTATCAAAATTTCTTTATTTTAAAGTTTTGGTTACTATTGAGCTGGGTCGCTCCTTACTTACAGTTCGTTACCACGAACTGTTTGATATATTGCTGTTTCCAAGTAAACAAAAAAAGAAAAATTACATGGTAACAAAATACAGAAAGATATCAATATACAGATGGATAAATTTTGAAAGATTTTGTCGAAAATTAGTTAAAGAAGCTCTGTCAATTAGTTTACGAAATATATATAGCTAGGCCATACTTCATTTTGTTGTTCAGATAAAATCAAGTAATTTCTAAAAACTTTCGATTGGTCATCAATGCAAGTTAATGTCTAATTAATTGTTTTCTTCTTCAAAATGCTATCATTGAAGTTATAAGCATTGAAACATTTCTAAAAACAATAGTTTGGTGGTCTTTAGCCTTTTATATGACCATACTTGAAGTTCAGTAATCATGGTTGCAGCGGCAACCTAGTAAAAAGCGAACCCCGGCCCATAGTAACTAAAAGTTAAAAACGCGTATAGGAAAAAACTGCCTAATGAAAAAAAAATTCATCTGACACTAATTCAGGAAAGGTAACTATCGTTTCAGTTCGTATTAAAAATAAAAGTTTATTGTGAAAAGAAATTTATGGTTATTTCTAAAAAAAAGCCTGAAATCCCTCTAAAATTGCGTCAGATCAAAATCAAAAGTGTACCATTGGAATCAGCATAGTCGAAAACCTCATTCATGGAAATTACAGTCCCCAACCTAGAAAAATGAGAAAATTCACTTTTTTGTATGGGTAGCACTGATCTGTATCCCTTTTTTTCTCCTTTTTTTTCCCAGGGCTAGTGGCTTACCAGAACATCATAGAGAGATGCTTAATGGTTCATTAGAAAGCTGTTTCTCACATCTACGTGCTTTTTATAAATTCCACTATCTGCAAGTGCCATATGGCACAAAAAAGGCACATTATGTGCCAGTTCTCAATGAGTGGGGTTTGCGGGCTACAAAAACATCGTAGATAGATGTTTAATAGCTCACATTAAAGCTATTTCTCATATCTAAGTTTTATTTATAAATTCCACCACCAGCAACAGCCAAATGGCACTAAAAATGGTACTGTTGATGCCATGTCCCAAGTGGAAAAGCCAGGGGCTAGTGGACTGCCAGAACTTCTTAGAGAGATGTTTAATGGCTGATTTGAAAGCTATTGCTCATATCTACATGATTTAAATCAGTTTTGCCATCCGTAACTTCCAAATAGCACAAAAAATGGCACCTTTTGTGACATTTCTTAAGCTGAAAAGCTTTGTTGAAAAGCTTATAAAACGGTACCATTGTAATAATTATGTTCCAAAACCCTTAACTGGTAATTTACAAGGGACCCTTCCCGTACGCTCCCCCTCCCAGCCCCCTTAGTAAGTCTCATTAGTCTGTTGGGAGAATTTACTATAAACTCTTTAAAGCGTTCAGAATCAAAAGTTAAAAATCATGTTTAGGAAAAAACTGCCTAGTGGAAACAAATTGCCATCTGGCACTGATTGAGGAATGGTGACTATTATTTTGGTTCGTCCTAAAAGTAAAAGTGTATTTCGAGAAGAAATTTATGATGATTTCGAAAAAAAGCCTGAAACCCCTCGAAAATGGCGTCAGATCAAAATGAAAAGTATACCATTGGAATCACCATGGTTGAGACCCATATACAGAAAAGTTACAGTCCCCTCCTTGAACAACGAAGAAAATGACTTTTTCCTTGTTGTAGCACTGATGCGTCTCCCGTTTTGTTTTTCTGTTTTTTTTTCTTTTTTCTAGCAGGGCTAGGGGGGGGGGACCAGAAACATCCCAGAGAGATGTATAATAGCTCATTCGAACGAAAATTAAATTTCCTAGTGTCCTTTTTAAGTGACCAAAAATATTGGAGGGCAACTAGCCCCCCTCCCTCCCTGAAGGTCCTCTCCCCCAAAGTCATCCAATCACAATTTTGAGATATTCATTTTGTTCAACATAGTTCAAAGGTAAAATATCTTTGGTTTTGGTGATGATACGACCCTCCATACTCCCTGGAGAAAGGGCTGCACACTGTATCGGTATCGGGAGTATTTATATCACGCGTATCGGCGTGAGCGTATTGTTATTGGGCGTATTGGCATCGCATGTGTCTAGACAGATGTTTAATAGCTCCTATAAAAGATATTGCTCATATCTACGTGAGTGGGGCAATTTCGTCAAAATCCTGAGGTGGGGAGGGGGGGGGGGGCAAAGTTGGATCCAATTTTTCCAAATCAAGTGAAAATGATAGTTAAAATGGAAAAATGAGCCATATATTACCGAAGAGGCAAAGATATACTACAGAAAACTGACCTGTTTCTCTGGATGCTGGAATTATGAAGGCTTATCTTAGTTTTGACAAGATTTTTTTCACAGAAACGAAATTTCAGCCGGGGGGCAAAATGAGGTCTGGGGGGGGCAAACTTGGGTCTGAAGGGGGCCCCCTGCCCCATATCGAATTACGCCCTTTCTACGCCCTTCCTATAAATTCCACCATCAGGGATTAACTTAAAAACACACAGAAAATTGGTAGCATTAGTCTATGCCCTCTTGAAAGAAAAATTACTGGTACTTATGTATTATACAACACACTCAAGAAGGGCTGTTAGGTTAATTATAATGAAGATGCCAGAACATGATGAAAATCTAATACTTTAGTTTATATAATAATATAATTTGGGGTAAATATTTGCACATTAAGGTGGGGGGGGGTAAAATAAATCTCAGAAAGAGGTTAAAAACCTAATTCAACCTAACCTTACCCCCACCCCCTTAATGTGCAAATATATAGCCTAAATTATACAAGTCCAATGCATTCTGTCGCTCGTCATTTATCCTTGTGGCTATGAAATTGGTTTGCTCGGATCGTACATTCAGCAAACTTCTCGTCTGTTTGGTATCATGGTTGCAGCGGTAGCTGCAACCTAGTAAAGAGCGAACCACAGCCCATAGTGACTAAAAGCAAAAAAACTTTAAAACGGTCTTTTTTTCTTCTTTTTTTCCAGGCCTAGCGGGTTACTAGAACATCATACGAGAGATGCTTAAGAGCTCATTTAAAAGCTATTTCTCATATATACGTGGTTTATATAAATTCCACAATCCGCAAGTGCCATATGGCACAAAAAAGGGCACTTTATGCCATTTCTCTAGGGGTGGGGCTAGCGGGCAACCAGAACATCGTAGATATATTTTTGATAGCTCATGTAAAAGATATTGCTCATATTTACGTTCTTCCTATAAATTCTGCCATTTGCAAGTTTCAAATGGTACTGAAAAACGGCACTTTTTGTGCCATGTCTGAAGTGGAAAAGCTGGGGCTAGTGGCTACCAGAACTTCTTAGAGTGATGTTTAATGGCTCATTTGAAAACTTTTGCTCATATCTACGGGCTTTTACCAATTCTACAATTCGTAAGTGAGATACAGCACTGAAAACACTTTTGGTGCCACTTCTTAAGTGGAAAATCTTGAAAGTATAAAACGGTATAATTGTAATATTTATAACCCAAAACCCTTAAATAGAGGTTTGCAAGAACACCTCCTGCAAGTTCCTCCTCCAGGCCCCCTTAATAAGCTACGCAATTAAAGTCCTACAAACACCAACATTTTAAATTAGATTATTACAGGCGTGATTCTCTTAGTATAGCGCTGGACTTCAAATTAGATTATCATGAGTTGGATTCCTCCTTGGATTTTTTTTTTTTCAATCATGGTTTGTCCCTTCTTGTCATTACTTTTTAGATAATCCACTATTTTTGCAAATGTGATGCACTCATTTTCCCAAGCATATCCCGGGAAGACTCATTTTAAAGCTATTACTCATATCTACGTGCTTTTTATCAATCAAATAAGAAAAACAAGTTTTTTTTTAACTTAAAGTAAGGAACGACGTTAAAACTTAAAACGACCAGAAATTATTCCGTATATGAAAGGGGCTGTCCCCTCCTCTACACCTCGCTCTTTACGCTAGAGTTTTTTATTGTTTAAAAAAATAGAGTTGTGAGAAAGTCAAACTTTAGCGTAAAGAGCAAGGCGCAGAGGAGGAGACAGCCCCTTTCATATACGAAATAATTTCTGTTCGTTTTAAGTTTTAACGTCGTTCCTTACTTTCAGTTTAAAAACTTGTTTTTTTATTTAATTTTTGAACGTTTTGAATTAATAGAGGTTTTGATTTTGGCTCACCGTACATGAATAATTAAAACAAAATTTCCATATTAATTTTACTTTTATTTGGTTAAATGGCTTTCTCGAAATTTGTTTAATTTTATTTACGAACGTTTTTATTAGTAATAAATATACGTAACTTACGAGTTAGCTTACGTAACGAACTTCTATATTCATATATTTTTAATACGTGTATTAGGGGGTTCGCCCCCTAGTCAATACCTTGCTTTTTAAGGTAAAGTTCGAATTTTATTCCAATTCTTTAAAAATGACCCCTTAATCACAAAGGCCGTTAATTAGAATAAATAGCTCTTATGAAAGTACTAAAAAAATCTTTGGCTTAAAGAGCGAGGCATTGACTAGGGTGTGAAGCCAACCATATACGTATTATTTTCTGTTCGTTTTAAGTTTTGATGTTGCTCCTTACTTTCAGTTGAAAAACTTGTTTTTTTATTTAATTTTTAATCTTTTTTTAAGTAATGCTGGGAAATCCGGAGCCCCCTTAATAGCAATGTCCCTTCCCCCATGAAAACTTCCTTCATGTAAAGATTCTCCCACATAACCCCCCCACTACCAGAATAAATCCCTTCCTGAAAACAGTAACATTGGGTAAAGTTCATAACTTTCAGCCCTCCCCCCGGGGACTTTGGGGAATTAAGTCATCCTAAAAGACATAGTTATCATATTGTCGACCATGCTGAACAAAATAGCTATCTCAAAATTTTGATCGGGTAACTTTGGGAAAAAACGAGCGTGGGAGGGGGCCTAGTTGCCCTCCATTTTTTTAGTCACTTAAAAATCCCCCCTGAAAGCGTCTGTATACTTCCTAATAACTAATAATATATGTTAACTTTATTGTTATTGATGTTTGTGTTATGTTTAAATTCGAATAAATTGAATTGTATTGAAACATTGGGCAAAGTTCATAACTTGCAGAACTTCCCCCGGGGATTGCGGGGGATTAAGTCATCCTCAAAGACATAGTTATCGTATTGTCGACCATGCTGAACAAAATAGCTATCTCAAAATTTTGATCGGGTAACTTTGGGAAAAAACGAGCGTGGGAGGGGGCCTAGTTTCCCTCCGTGTTTCTTGGTCATTTAAAAAGGGCACTAGAACTTTTAATTTCTGTTCTAATGAGCCCTCCTACGATATTCTAGGACCACTGGGTCGATACGATCACCCCCGGGGAAAAAAACAAATAAACATGCATCCGTGATCTTTCTTCTGGCAAAAAATGCAAAATTCCACATTTTTGTAGATAGGAGCTTGAAACCTCTACAGCAGGGTTCTCTGATACGCTGAATGTGATGTTGTGATTTTCATTAAGGTTCTATAACTTTTAGGGGGTCTTTCCTCCTTTTTTTGAAAATCAGCCAAATTTTCTCAGCCGAACATATGATGGGTAGGACTAAACTTGATGAAACTTATATATTTGAACTCAGCTTTAAAAATCTGAATCTTTTGATGTATCTATTGGTATAAAAATCCCGTTTTATAGAGTTTCGGTTACCATCGAGCCGGGTCGCTTCTTACTTACAATTCGTTACCCCGAACTGTTTGATTTTACCATATATAGGTGCCATACAGCACTAAAAGCGGCAGTTTTGGTGCCATTTCTTAAGTGGAAGAGTTTGAAAGCATAAGACGGTACCATTGCAACAATTACGGTCCAAAGATCTTAACTGGAGGTTTATAAGAACCCCTCACATATACGCCCCCCTCCAAACCCCCTGCTTAAGTTTCATAAATCTTCTACTCATCTTAAAAGTAAAAGATTATTGCGAAAACAAATTAACTAAAACTAAAAGCTTTTCAACTAAAAATCTACCGAAATTAGTCAATTAAGTCAATTAATGATCAGTCAATTAAGGTTGACTGATCAACACTTTTGAATTAAACCTTCAAACTTCACTCTGCGATGAAGCCTGTGTGCTGGTTCTAATGGCGGTAATTGAGGGGAAGGGACGTCCTTGCCCCCGTATTTTTTGCTCCTGCCTAAGTTTTGAAAAACACCTTTTTTTTGGTTATTTCATTGAAAAAGGCACTTTTTTCATTTGGAAAAAAATGGGTGGAAAAACGGAAAGTGCACTTTATGGGAATGTGCTATCAAGTCAAATTTATAAAAGTTGACTAGGCATAAATATAAGCTTCTAAATGCGCGAATAAATATTATCAATGCGAGTGCCGAAGAACAAACCAATAAATAAAACGCGGAAAGTCAATGTGCATGTGATAAAAAAAAATGAAAAAAACAAGAAATTAAAGGATGAATAAAAATAAATAAAAGCCAAACAATTTTAAGAATTAAAACCAAATACCTAACAACAATAAAAGTGAGTCATTCACCAATATCCTTGATTTGCAAAGAAATTCAAAATTGAACCGCCATCGACGGAGACTAGCGAATAACCGAGAAATAAAAGATAAACATTCATTAACTCAAACCAAAACGTAATAGCATTGAATGAGTTGGAGAGCTATGTTATCTGATTCCTGATTTTAATAATTGCATTCCTCGCAAACACCCTTTGAGACTTAAGGGGTTATTGACGTGTTTGATTAAGTGATTGGGAAAGTGTTACATGGTTTATATCTGGGACTATTAAAGTATCGGCTTCTCTTTTGAGAAAACCGAAATACGACTCATTTATTCTTAAATCACCTGAATCCCTGTTCAAAGCTAGACCTAAATGTTGGTATTTATAAATTTCAACAGCTTCTCTTTAGTGCTGGACAATACCTTTGTCATGCGAAATTAGGCTAGCTTGATTAAACAAAATAGTATGGTGTGGGTTTTCAAAAATGTGCTCTGCAACGGCAGAGTCAAAATTTTCTGGTTTATTCCGCTTTTTAAGTGTATTATTAATTGAACTAGAGTGCTAAGTTAATTTATCCGTAAGTCGCTGATCAGTTCTTCCGATATACCAAAAACCACACGAACAAGGAATTCTGTAGACACCGGAATCGGGATAAGGTCACCTATCAGGATAGAGTCTTTACCTTGATAAATTTGGGAGCTGATAGTTTTTCTGGGTCTATAGTAAATGTAAATGTTATTTTTTCTTAGATTTTTTGAACTGCGGTCTGAAACCCCTTTAACGTACGGGAGACCAAGATAAATTGAACTTTCCCTTTGATTTGTGTTTTCTGTGTAACTATCTGATGATCTTTTAATGCGTTTTGCAATTACAGAATTTATTAAACTAACTGGATAACTATTTCCAAATAAAATATCTTTAAGGTGGTCGAGCTCTGAATCCAAGAAGCGTGTTGAACAAACTTTCAATGTTCTATCAACTAGAGAAGTGACAACTCCTCTTTTCACAGCAGGAGAATGATTAGGGGAACAATTTAAGTAACGGTCACTATGTGTGGGTTTTCTATAGACACCAAACTCGAAACATGTATCATTTCGGTGCACCAGAACATCTAAAAAAGGATGACGCCTCTCTACCTCTGATTCCTGAGTAAATTTAAGTTTTGGATCCAAGGAGTTGAGCAAGCGAAGAAAAGAACCCAGAGACTCATCACCATGCTCCCACAAATAAAAAATGTCATCTTCAAAACGAACCCAAAATTCAGGTTTACAAAAACTTTGTAAAATAGCCCTTTCTACAAGGTCTTCCATGAGGATATCAGCCTGTATTGGTGAAAGGGGGCGCCCATGGAAAGCCCATATTTCTGTCTATAAGAAATGCCTCTATAATGGAAGTAAAATAAGTTCTGTTACAAAGGGCTGTAAGTGAAAGAAGTGTCTGATTCGAAAGAGTAGATTTTTCTGATATAGATGGGTTAGAATTAAGTTCATGCTCCAAAATCAGTTCGGTCTTTTGAGGATCACAATTGGTATACATTGAATGTGCATTAAAACTGCCAATTCTTGTATTTGGTTTAACAGAAACTTGCTTTACCTTGGAAACGAAATCAGCGGAATTTTTAATATAGGATTTTTGAGCATGAATTAGTCGGCGAAATACCACAGATAAGAATTTCCCCATTTTTGCAGTAGGAGAATTAAAAGAAGAAACATGGGTCGAAGTGGATTACCGGGCTTATGAACTTTAGGAAGACTATAAAAGCGAGAGGACGTGCACCCGCGTTGGTAAAACCTTTTGTACAATTGATCTGTGATTTCACCTTTTCCTTTTAGATAAGGAAGCTCTTTTCGGACTTCCTGGACAAATTTTTCTGCGGGATCGGTAGCTAATTGTTCATATGTGTTAGAATCATTTTAAAATTTCTCTGACTTTTTTGTCATAATCATCTGAATCTAATACAACAACTGTATTGCCTTTATCGGCTTTCCTAACAATCCTGGAAAGATCTTCATGTAGTGTGCGTAAGACTAAGTGTTCATTTTTACTACAAATTTTTAAATTTGGATTATTAACAGAAGGCGAATCCAACAAGGTTTCAACAAAATGTGCTCTAACCTCAACAATCTCTCCAATCTCCGCACGAGAGTCATGAAATACCCCCTCTGTGTTCGCCATAATTTAACTGTAAGATATTTTCGAAGGGGCTATCGAAAATTTCAATCGTTTCGACAGAACTTGATTTTGCTCTGTTGTAAGGGGCGTGGATCTGAGATTTATCATAGCAGGACCAGGATACACTTTTGGGACAAAAGGTGGATTATTAAAGAGATTTTCCAATTTTGAACGGTGTAATTTCTCAGAAAGTCTTTGTCTAGAAATCCTAAAATCATGCTGAAAAAAATTTTCAGCAATATCCTTAATTTGATGAAAATCAGCATAAGAAAGCGTATATAATATTTCTTGCTCTAGCCTAAAAATATCCTGATTTAACCGGTAGCGCTTGCTTTTGCAAACGCTAATAACATGATTTAAAATACCAAACCCTATACGTTTTATTTGTTGGTTTGTTCTTCGGCACTTGCATTTATTATATTTTTTCATTTCGCGCTGAAGAAGAGAGGTGTTTGTCCCTTTGAAATATTCGCTCTGTTGTGTTTTTTCAGTATTTTCATTTGGCCTTTAAAAACCCCATTTTTGCTGGTTTTTCTTTCTTTATGTTATGTCAGGCCAATGTGGTTTAAGAAATTAAAAAAAACAAATTTTTTACAAGGGAAGTAAAGAGCGAAGTTTGAACTTAAAACGGACAAAATCCTAGAAACACCGGGATAAATAATTAGCTGGTTTATTTGTATAAGTTTGATTGATATATAATAGATAGGCTGTGAAGCAGGGCCGTATCCAGGATTTTTGTTCAGGGGGGTTTTACTAATTTTTGACTTTTTTTTGGGGGGGGGGGTACTAATTTTTGACTCAGTTTTCGACTAATTTTACTGATTTTTACCTAGGTTTTACTAATTTTCGACTTATTTTCGAGTCGGTCAAAAATTTCGGGGGGGGGGGTTCAAACCGGGTAACCCACCCCCCCCCTGGATGCGGCCTTGCTGTGAAGCAATAATTTTTGTCCGTTTTAAGTTTCAACTTCGGTCTTTACTTCCCTTTGAAAAAAATTGTTTTTTTAGATTAATACCTCATATAAAAGCAATTCGATACTGTTTAGCCTACTTAAAAATATCAACAATTTCCCTCTCTTCTTCTCTATTGCGTCTTTTTAGTCACTATAATAACTGAGCCATATCAAATTTCTAAATGAGCTCTACTTGATCATAATTTTATCTTATATCCATCTAACATGTAATTCAGTTTTCAAGTAAACAACGAAATAAGCTATTACATGGCAACAATTTACAGAAATCTTTCAGTAAACACTTGAATAAATGTTGAAAGGCTTTGCCAAAAATTAATTAAACTATTGTTTTATCAGAATGAAGTATTGAGCTAGGCTATACTGTATTTTATTTGTTGCTCAGGTAATGTGGTAATGTTGGGTAATCAGGTAATGTAATCAGGTCAGGTAATCAGGTAATGTTGCTCAGAATGAAGTATTGAGCTAGGCTATACTGTATTTTATTTGCTGCTCAGGTAATGTGGTAATGTTGGGTAATCAGATAATCAGGTAATGTAATCAGGTCAGGTAATCAGGTAATGTTGCTCAGGTAAAGTATTGAGCTAGGCTATACTGTATTTTATTTGTTGCTCAGGTAATGTGAATGAATTTCTCAGAAGTTTTTATGGGTACTTAGTTTAAGTAAATTTATGAATAGTTGATATCCGTTTAAAGAGACTATGATCGGAGTTAATATTAGTCAACACTTCCGCAATATTTACCTATTAGATTCCTCTAAAGTATCCAGAATCCTTTAGTAGTTTAGAGCCTAGTTTTCAAAGTAAAAAAAAAGAAAAATTCTAAAGCATGGAATTTTTATGACATCATTTATATAATAATGCATTACAAAAAAAATGCAGTTTTTTGTTAAAAATTGTGTTTTTCCTTAATTCACTTACTTTCTACTCTTAGAAAGGGCACTGAAGCTCTCAATTCCCAATCCAATGAGCCTCCTCTCAAGTTTTTATGATCACATCCTTCTATACAAAGCGGCCAGGGGGGGATCTACTATCACCTTCCGCACAAAGTGGCCAGTGGGGAAAGCAAATAAATAATATACGGAAGCCACATCGCTCTTTACCAGGTGGCCCCAACTAAGCTTGGTCTCCTATAGGTCTTAGAATGGACTTTTTCTTAAGTATAAATTTTAGGAGGGGATCACCACAATGATAATAAGAATGTGGAATACGATTACGACTATAGGGGAAAAGTCAAATGTTCAAAGGATTGATTGGCTAAATATAACCTGTAGATATTCACTAATCAGTGAAAACAAGATACAACATGTTGGTGAGAGTTGATATTCCATAAAATTTGACCGGATATTGCCGCAAAAAGCCTTGGTACTGTAGTAATTTTCCTTTCGTTTTTCTTAAGCAGTGGCGTAGTTTCGTCAAAATCTTGGGGAAGGGCAAGTTGAAGCCAATTTTTCTAAATGAAGTGAAAGTGACAGCGAAAACTGAAAAATGAGCCATTTAATACCATATAGGCAAAGACATACTAAAGAAAACGGACAAGTTTCTGTAGACATTTGAATCATGCAGGCTTATCTTAGTTTGAACAAGATTTTTGAAGAAACTAAATTTTAACCTGGGGGCAAAATGGGGTCTAGTGTGCAGTGTCCCCCCACCCCTGCCCCATAAAAATTAAGCCCCTGTTATTAAGGAGAATCTTAACTAGACAATAATAGAAAAATGTAATAAAACATTAGGGCTCTAAATATTTTCTTAGAGACTGATTTCTGAATTTTTCAGCTTAAAGAATATCGATAGCGGTCACATTTTTTCTATAGGACAACAGATTACAAAACCTTGTCTATCATTCTTTCAATATAGTTACAAAGTGACATAATTTTGGTTTCTGAATTCAAATTTTTAGTTAGCTCAGTTACATCTTCTATAAGACAGTGATGAAATGACTCATGGCTCCCGTGAAAATAAACTTGAAATCCCTATGACGAACTTTTGAAATTTAATGGTAACTCCTTGCACATTTTACTGATTATTTATTCCAAATCATAGAATGGGAGAGTGTAATCTACAAGAGCAAGTGAATTCTTTACTGGAAAAATAAGGTCTATATTCCTTGTACAACTTACAACAGCATAAAAAAAAACTCTATTGGAAAGGATTGGGTGGACACGGCCTGAGGTTTTGTCCTTGTGTCAATGTGACTGAAAATCTTCAAATTAGCCTGATTTTAACAAGGTGCAACAAGTCCCCTTAGATATCAAAATGTGTGAAGAGGTACAAAGCTGTACTATTTGAGTTGCTACGGAACGAGCCCCTCTTTTCGGTGTCTCAGAGGGCACCCTGAAATCCCTGAAAAACTGGGTGTGGGGGTTTTGTGTCCACGGCCCAATTGCCTCTTTTTGAGCTGTTCTAACATTGATTACTATAAGGGATAATATTTCCACTTTTAGGTAATTTTGAAGATAACACTGCCTTTCTATGACGATAAATAAAAGTTCGAATTGGGATAAATCCTTTTATTAGACAGATGGGGGTCACTGTAAATGTGACCAAAATACCCAGTATTTCTTATGAATTATCACTCTCTAATAAAAAGATTTATCCCTATTCGTACTTTTATTTAGTTCAACGTTTTCATTTAAATAAAATGACTAGCTAGAGCGGGACGGTCTCAAACATGTCACCTAGGGCCTTCAATTATGTAGTTCAAGATTCTTGTGTGATTCTGAAATTATACTTTGTTACAATGTTACTTTACAGCTTTTGTCATATATAGGACATTTTCATAATTTGAAGCCCTTATCTGTAAGGCTGCAGTTATCAAGCTACCCCTTGATCAGACCTTTTTCACTTTTCGACTTCTTTGTTTAATATAACTATCTTGAACATTTTGATCTGATTTAAGATAGAAGGAGGGGTGCTTAGGGGGTATACTGGCTTTAGAAGCTTTTAATTTGTAAGTGAATAAACCCTCCCTATTTTTTATAAATGAGCCCAGCAAATAAAATATATGAGAGGCACGCCACTCTTTGCTAGTTTATAGCAACTAGCTAGTTTATAGCTTATACGCCACTCTTTGCTAGTTTATAGGCACTATAGGCACTATAGCTAGTTTATAGGCACTATAGTTTATACGCCACCCTTTGCTAGTTTATAGGCACGCCACTCTTTGCTAGTTTATAGCAACTAGCTAGTTTATAGCTTATACGCCACTCTTTGCTAGTTTATAGGCACTATAGGCACTATAGCTAGTTTATAGGCACTATAGTTTATACACCACTCTTTGCTAGTTTATAGGCACGCCACTCTTTGCCAGTTGTAGTGGATGCTAATGCATCCACTATAATTACCCTCTATTATGCATATTCAAAAATGCAGCATATTACCATATCATATGCCGAAGTGAGCTGGTCAACTCTTTATTTTATTTTTTCTAGATTCAAGTGTCGAAACACCTGATCGATTTTATACATTTACATTCTTGTTCATTTTTACATTCGTAAGAGTAACCCCGAAGAACAATGAACAAAAACGCCAAGAACAATCTTGGCTATCTACTACATTAAAAAAAAAAGTTTGACATAACAAGGTATGGAAGCCCATTCCCAGCTCTTAAACCCATAGACGAAAAAAAATTATTCACATTACTCATCGCTAGCCGTGTTTGTACATCCAAAGTCAACCAGTGATATTTATTCATTTGAATTCTGTGTGTTATTTGCTTGAGGAACAGTATGACAAAATTTGGCTGTTATCATATCAAGCCACTAACAGGCCATGTATCCTACTAAAGAAAATTATCAACTGATTAGAAACTGCAATCCTGTTTCATTGGAACACTAGCCTAGAACTAGTTTCCCTAGAACTAGTTTCGAGGAACTGTAATTGTTCACGCAGTATTAGCTAATATACCCGTATTAGAGGGACCATTTTGAATTGAAATCTAAATGCTAAATAAGATATTTCAAGACCTTGTTCCCTTGCCAATAAGCCACGTCTAACAAAGTCTTGCAATATTAGACACAGCTTTGCAGTTCTCTTGAGATGAAAATTTCTTCTATATTAAAATTTACATATTATAAAGTCTCATTAAACAGATTTTGGGTCTTACTTGTGAACTAGCTAGATTTGGCTTTATTTATGCCCCTTTCGTCTAGGCTCATTTAGCTCTAGTCTAGGCCCCTTTAGCCCTAGTCTAGACCCCTTTAGTCCTATTAGCTCCCTTTAGCCCTAGTCGGTTGTGGCAGATGATCGATTTTCACTGGCATTGAGAAGGCGATTTCAAGCCAAAAGGAATCACATTAATAACCATGATGACGAAAGCCACCAATTGGTCCAAATACGGCTCGATAGTATTATACCGGGATTTTGTGCGGCCACCACAGTGTTTTTCCATCTTTTGATGGGCTTGTATGGAGTTACTTTTGAGAAGGCGGTATTCGACTGCCTTCATCAGGTATATACAAACTAAAAGAGACGGTAATGGGGTCTGAGGTGTCATCAATATAGTGAGAAGCAACTCAGCAGTGAAAGTTGTTCCCGACTTGAGTAGTTATTCTGGGGAAACTAGAAGCTACTTCATATCTACTATGAAATTAGACCATAACTAACCATGCATATGTGTTTTTGCGTGCTACCGGTATTAAGGAGATGAAGCAACTTAGAATAACGGTGTGCATTTGTTTGCTGATTTATTGATACTATATTTAAATCATTTGAAGCTATTTAGGGGTTGAAGCTAACCCTATTTTTAATGTTTTGCTATTATCAAATTATGTCAGGAAGTTGGATTAGTCCCAAAATGCTGCTACCCATGGGAAGAAAATTTTCGTCAAGAAGTAGTGGTATTTTTTATATGTCAAATGTTTGAAAGATACATACACATATATGGAATCGAATATTATCTCATTGTGCTAGCATTTATTTTTGGTATAAAGGCATTATCATGTGTTGTCAGAAAGTCGGGTTAATTCTGAAGTAGCATTACGCACATGGGGAAAATTTTCGTCCAGTGGCTTACTTGCTCTATTATTTTCTATCTATAATATATTTAAATGATACATCCAGAAGTATGGCATCAAAATATATCCCCCCAACGGGGGGGGGGACTGGAGGAATATACTATGCTGCCTATTTTAAAGTTTATGTTATCACAAACTTACTCCATGCACAAATTCAGGAATTAATTCTTGTCAAGGATCAGAGAAACAATATAAAAACAAAATAAATTGAAATATAATAATGGAGCAGAACAGATCAGTATTGAATTTGTATGATAAGAGGACACAATGTAGGCCTAAGGTCCCTTCAACACGCCTAAATTAACAAGCACAGGCATTGAGGTTGTACCTCTTTCAACTCATCATCTTTCAAGGGTCCTTTAATAAACAATTCTAAATTAAGAAATTTTGGTTATCGAATATCATTAAGATTTACGTAAAACTACCCAAAATAAAGAGAAACCAAGCTCAACTATTCCAGTGAGTGTTTTGTTTTCGACAAAATTGTTGTGTTCTGTTTCTTTGCTTCCTGATGACAAATTTTAAGCCATTATTTCGATATAGGAAAAAACATAAATCTAAAGACACTAAACAGACAACAATTTTCAAAAATGGTGCTTGCTTCAAACTCTGGGTTTATGTTTCATAGTTTTTAAATTTGCTGATTATAAAAATGAGGCCAAAATTACAATATAGTAGAAGCTCAAATTCAAATGTCAGTAAGTAAATACTTTACATCAGTTAAATGCATTTTCCAAAGATTGGCAACTGGAAAATTGCCCTACCCCAAATGCAAACAGATCTGCAAAGCATCTGAAAACTAAATCATCTGAATGCTAAAGATTAACTTACTGAGAATAAAGCTTAGTGCTTAAAATAACTAATTTATTTTTTAAATATATTGCATAGCTATCAATGATTTTTAGTTTCGATTAAACAGAATGAAAGGGAAAAAAGAGTGACAGAAATAAGTATCGTTTGAAAACATTAAAACCAAATTAATTTAAAAACTTATTATGAAATATTTAATTTCTTGGAAACTTGATTAGTATTTTAGTTGTTTTTATTAACGTTATGAAAAAAGAAAATATACAAATATATATCACTTTAACCAAAACCTTAAAGACGCTTTAGGCTTTAGTGAGTTTTAGAGGCCCACTAATATTACGATTTTTTGTTTGTTTTAAGTCTGAATTTATCGTTAATTTTGATTATTATTAGTTTTTGTTTCAATTGTTCACTCTTATTAAATTCTGTTTGCTAAGTTTTATTTTCTTTGCGTGTGTCGCTGCGATGCTGCGTGTTTAGTGTTTAATATCGGTCTTTATGTTTTCTAACCACTTGCACTACCTTTGTCCGCTAGTGTGAATATTCTTTCGGTTATTGTCATCTACAAAAGGTTATAAGTTAATACCATCTGTGTATTTCAAGAAATGTAGGAGAGTAGGGCTTATAACTTTAATTTTCTTCTGACTTGCGCCTTTATGTTTTGTGCCTTCCATGGATCTCATAAAGAGGTTTGAGACAAGCGATCACTAGAAATGGTTGGAAGCTAACTTATTTATAATTGACCAAAAGTCGTTCTGATGACGTCCAACAACAAGAAAAAGTGTGAACAAAGTCAATGCATGACGTGGGACAAGACAGAGAAAATTCTATTCACTACCTTTTTTAAGTCTCCATCATTTTTTTCCTGTTGCTTGTTTGAGTAATACCAAAGATACATCAAGTTAGTACCAAAGAGGAGGAACTAGTTTACTTGAAGAGTTTCAAACCACTGAATTATATATCAATTTCATGTTTTTACCTGACTTTCAACAGAAGAATTGACAGAGATGTCTAGAATCAGATATCATCACAGGAGACAATGAGGAACTCAATAAGAAATATTTGTAATGCCTTAACAATTCAATTACATATTAGATAAGAGTTTCTAACCACAATCTACTAGAATTATGTATATTCAATCAGTAGCGCCACTTGATGGGGGATTCCCACTCCCTAGATTTTGAAAAATCCCTTTTTTAGTATCTATACTGAAAGAATAGAAATCAAAAAGAAAACAAAAAAAACTCCTCCCCCCACTTACATTTCAAAGAATATCTTTTTCAGTACCTTCATTTAAAAAAATCCCATTGCCCCCTCCTTAATATTTTTGCTATTTTTTACCCTTGCTTCACTACAACTGTCCTGATAGTTCGAAGAAGGACTATGGAAGAAGTTGGGAGGAAAATCCTCAACATTTTTTAATATTTGCAGGTTGTTCTTGTCAGACAAATGAGAGATCAAGTCTCTGTTTTAATTCTAGCTATTCTGGTATTCTACATCTAGATATTAAAAACTTCTACATATTGAGTCTACATCTGTCTGCACCTTGAAGTTAAATGAAGTCAACCTAGAGGTTCACTTCATTTTTATTTTAATTTCCTAGAGGCTTCATTTATCCGAGTTGATCCTATACCTAATAACTATTGGATAAAGCAACTTGTTTTCTTTCCGCAGTCTTTACTCATTAGCGTATTGATTGAATCCTGTCAATATTTCCCTGTTTGATTCCTTCGTTTACAAAGAGTCAATGTATCCTTTGACGTCCCACGGTTCATTGCTACGATACGAAATCTATTTACAAGACACATGAGATGAAATTCTTTTCAGAAATTTTTAGAATTCTACGGAATTCTTCTGGTTCAGAATTCTAGAGAATTAATTATCCAAAAAAGAATTTTGTTTTGTGTGGCATTTTTCCAATTATTGAATCTTCTAATGACATAAAAATTTGGACAAAAAAAGGTTAAAAAAAATTAAAAAAAAGTTTAACAATGTTTATATATTTTATAAAAAGTTTAAAAATCTTAACTGTTGTACTGTACTTACTTGTACTTACTTATATGTACTTGTTGCACGTTCAAACCGAATCCAGATTCATCGTGGCGCCCAGCAGATGACGACATGTCTTCTTCTATAGGTTTCGCTCGAGGATGGCTCCACCACATCCAGCCACTGGCGATCCCAGTGACGGCCGTATTTTCGGAATCCTCCGATTGGCTCCAGATCATACTTAACTGTTGCTAGCCACGTCTTCTTTTGGCCACGTCTTCTTAGTGGTAGACACTTGAGACATTTTTGCTTATATGGTCATCCGGTCTGCGCATTGTGTAGTCAAACCATCTCAGTCTCCTGTGCTTAACAGTGTCAGAGACAGGTGGGCGATCCCCACATCTTCTTCTTACTTCTTCATTCGAAATTCTATCTGAGAGGCGGATACCCAAGATATAGCGCAGGCATTTGTGGTTGAATATATTCAAGCTCAACGCTTCGCCTGCTTTAAGTGACCACGTTTCACATCCATAGAGGAGGACAGAGAGAACCATAGCTTCATACACTCGTAACTTTGTGCGGGGCGATATTTCGCTCCGCTTCCAGAGATACTTCCGTAGTTGAAGGAAGACACTCCAGGCTGACGATATGCGGCTCTGGATTTCTTCTGAAGATTCGCCGGCAGGGTTTACCATCGATCCGAGGTATTTGAACGACTGTATGTCCTCTATATGATTACCATTTAGGGTCACAGGGGTTTCATCCATCCCATCTGTTCGCATGTATTTTGTTTTTGGTAGGTTTATTTGGAGACCAGTCGAGAGTGCCTTGACTGCCACGTCATTTATCATAGCCTGGGCTTCTGCAACGGATTCAGCAACTGTTGAACTGTTGTAACTATTGTACTGCCGCATTGTTAACTATTAGATATTGTTCAAATTACAAAAATGATTAAGTCATATTGAATCTATACTTTATAAGTTTATACCGATTAAGTAAAATGAAAAGAAGTCAGATTTTTTGTTTTTTAATATGCATTTGATAAGTATGATGCTTTACATTATACTTCCTTTTCGCTTTTCTAACATTTTCTAACATTTACTATATTTTCAAGAAAAATGAAAGTGACACATTTCTCTTTTTTGATGGGAACGATTTTCAGTTCTTTGTCTTTTTGAGTAGGATAAAATAAGGTTATATAACCTTGTCTATTCACGTGGTTGAATAGTTTGGCTTTAATTTAGCGCATACTACGAGAAATTACGTTTTTTGTTAACGTTGTTGCTCCTTTTTAATTTTTGTTCCAAAGTTTTAAAACGTATTGTTTTTAGATGGGAGATTTTCTACCATTTCCGGTTTCTTTCACGCGATAACACAGATGTCAATCCTTTTGTAGATGCATTTTTTTTTACCAGTTTTAAACTTGTACTAAAGTTGTTTCAAAATTGTCCTGCAGTTTAAAAGTTTTTCGATTATTTTTTCTTTTCACAAATTTTATTTGTGTTAGCAAAAGCATATGTTTTGTCAAGGTTTTTCAAATTTTTGTCAAATATATTTCACTGTTTTTACTTTTTTCGTAAAGTTTTCAAATTTATTCTTTTTCGATGGAAAGTTCGTTACGATTTTCAAATTTTGTCTTGTAAAATCACAGATTTCCAATTTTTTCGAGGTTTTTAATCAGTTACAATTTTTGTAATAAGGTTTTCAAACATCTTTGATTTTTTTTTCTAAAGCTTCCATGATTTCCATGTTTTGCTGATTAGAAACAGATCTACAATTTTTTGGGTAAGGTTTTTGCCACTTTCAAATTTTCACTCACATAACTCCTTCTTTTTTAGTTTAAACCAATTTAAGTTTTCTTTTTAATTTTTTATCTCAGTATATTCATCTTTTTCCAAATGTGTCCATATATTTTCTAGGTTTTTAGAAATATTTCAAGTAATTTCTTCTTTTTCAAGAAAATTTTAGTTTTCAGTTTTTATTCTAAAAAAACCGTTTTTTCCTCAAGTGATTGGATTTTTCAATTTGTGTTCAAGTATTTTCATCTTTTTCGAACTTTGTTGAAGTCTATTCATCTATTTTAATTGTAGTTCATGTGATTTACATTTTTTTCAAAAAAAATTCAAGTGAATTCACCTTTTTTTTGAATTTTTTTTTGTCCTAAGGTTTTCGCCATTTTAGTTTTTTCCAAGTGATTTCAATTTGTTTTAATTTTGTTCAAGTAATTTTGAGTTTCTTTTAAATTTTAGTTCAAGTAAAATTTTGAGTTTCTTTTAAATTTTAGTTCAAGTAAATTCGTCTTTTTCATTTTTTATCCTAAAGTGTTCACCATTTCTGTTTAAGGAATATCTGTTTTAAAATTGTTTATTAAGTAATGTAATTTAATACTAATTCTTCTTTAAGTAATTTGGTGTTTTTAAGGTTTATCTAAGTATACTTTTCATTTTTAATTCTTTCCTGTTGAGGTTTTATCATTTCTGTTTTTTTTCAAGTGGTTTTATCTTTTTTCACACTTTGTTTAAGTAAGTTCGACTATTTTAATTTTTGTCTAAATAATTTTGAGTTTTCAATTCTTTGTTCAACTAAATTGTTTTTTTTTTAATTTTTAACCTAAAGGGTTGGAGTTTTTAAAATTTTTTCAAGCCTTTTTGTTTTTGTTTTTTTGTTTTTTTTCTCCACTAAATTCGTCTTTTTTTTTAATCAAGTTATTTGGTTTTTTCAAAAAAAAAAATTCAAGTGATTTTGTCTTAAAAATTTTTTTTTACATTAATTTTGTCGTTTTCAATTCTTATTCAAGTAATTTTGAGTTTTAATTTTTGTTCAAGTAAATTCGCATTTTCCATTTTTTTTTGTAAATGATTGCAGTTTCTGCTCAAGTAATTTTGTCTTTTTCAAATTTTGTTCAACCTGTCTTTAAATTCTTTGTCGATGTATTTTCATTTTTTATATTTAGCTAGACTCCTGCTTGTAGTAACTTTTGTTCTTTGTAATTTCGCCTTGAACATTCACTTAAATTTTAATTAAAGATTTTATTTTTTCATCCACATCGGTATGTTTTATCTTTGTGTTTCATGTATTCTTTAATTGTAATTTTAAGTCATTTTGAGTTTGACGAAATACTATAAGACTTTATTTCTGCTGATCTTAAGTTTGATATAGCTCTTTACTTTTCTTGAAATACATCTTTTCTGGAAGGTCTTCTTTTTTCAAATCAATCCCTCAAGAAACACAGCAATTTTGCTGCATACAAAATTTAATTATTCTTGAAATTTTTGTGTATACTGAAGGATATCAAAAGAATTCAAAGTGTGGTATTAAACAATTTCAAACTGTTCGTGGTAACAAAATGTAAGTAAGAGGCGACACGGCTCAATAGTAATTGAAGCTTTAAAAAACCGAATGTTGATATCAACAGATATTAAACAATCAGCTAATTATGCTGATTCCAAATATATAAAATTAATAAAGTCCGGTATTACCCATCAATGGCTACAAGCCTGAGAAAATTTGCATGATTTTAAATAGGGGATAAGCACCCCTAAATGTCAAAAACTTCCCTCTCACCCTGCAACTACAACTAACCTATGTGTACACAACTGAAAAATTTATGTGCTTACACAACTGGAAAGATACGCGTACACAACTGAAAACATCTACAGTCCGTGCCAAACGTAATATAGAGTTCATGACCTCTCCACAGATATATTTATTGAGCCTTTCAACTATTTTGAGTGAAATGAATGTCTCAAATTTTGATCATATGTCTTGGGGACTAGGAGGGTTTGGTAGCCAACCACGGCAGGGGAAGAGACTAGTTTCCATCAAAGAACCTTAGATGGTAAAAAGAACACCAAAACTCTAAATTTTCGATCCAACTAGCTCATCAAAATTTTTAATAGCCACCGCTTCCATACAAAGTAGCCAAAAAAAATTATAGAGAACAATCTTACATGGAAGGCTCTTTACGTAGCTGTTCATTGTCAATGGTTTTGCTATATTTGGACATTACCTTCGCTAGCTTTGTCCTCAAGCCTACCATCCAGTTTGTTCGATGTATATCGTATGTAAAAAGCTCCTTTTCTGTGGTTGAAAATTTTTCGACACACAGAGTATTGATTTGGCCATTTCAATTGCAGCTTGTCGTTAAATGGACGAAAGATTTTTTTTTGTTGCTATATTTTCGTACTTTTTATAGTTTGAATCTAGTTTTTGATATTTTTATATTTTAGGAGAATAAAGAAGGAATATTGAGACACAATCTAGTCCTAAGGGATAATCTTAAACAAATTTTCTAATTGACATGCACCTATTTCGTCATAAATTTTGAATAAAAGCAAATAGGAATTATTTGACCAACTTAGTCTCATAAAAAAAAGATGAATCTCAATATTGCTTGTTTTCTTTGAATAGAAATAACTAGATGTTCGAAAGAAAAAAAAACTCTGCAAATTTGATTAAAACTTGGAGAAAGACATAAAAAACAATCCAATGTGAAAGCAATATGAAAAGATTTAATAATTTTTTTTGTTTTTTAATGTCTTGTTCATTTATTTAGGTGAAGGTATCGAAGAAGGAAGTGCTGTGGCCACAAAACTGCGAAAAAAATGCATCGCGAGGAAACCGTTAAAGGTGAGAGAAATTTTCAAGCTTGATGTAATTTTCTCTTTTATACTTTTAATTCAGTACCATCTCATTAGTCGAATATTCTGTGGTATTAGTTGGAAATATTTCACTAACTGCCACTAGTTCCTGAGGACTTCTGTCCCTGAAGCTACATATGCAGAGGAATTTAAATCGTAAGAAAACTCTAGCGAAAAGCCAAATGTCCAGAAGAACAGCCGGTTGACCTTAATCTACCAATGTTCCGACGATCCTTTTTAACAGCAATGTTTTGCCAGTACTGCTCTTCGCTAGAGTAATACCTTAAGTTCGCCAGTAATAGCTCGAGGTGGACTTACCAATCGAGCTAATCAACAGGTGGGGTAAGCAACAGGTGGGGTTATCAACAGGAGCAAGAGTGAACAGGGGAGGAAGTGTTAGGCTATAATATAACTGACATTAGTGAGCTCTACTAAGATGCAAAATGTTTGAAGCCAGGAATGTATGCACAGCCTGTGTCTTACGAACATAATTTTTCAGTGTCGTGTTTGCAGTTTCTTTCAGATTCGCTCCAATAAGCATATCCAGGGAAATAATACTGCTTACAAAAATAACTTTGGTGTAAGATGGACTTCTTGAAGATTTGGTTCCTTTATATTTAAACGGTAGAACGGCTGTCTTAAAAGTGTTATTAAATAAAAAAAACACTTTTTTTTAACTGAAAGTAAGGAGCGACATTAAAACTTAAAACGAACAGAAATTATTCCGTATATGAAAGGAGCTGTCCTCTTCTCAACGCCTCGCTCTTTACGCTAAAGTTTTTTATTGTTTTAAAAAATAAAATTGTGTGACAGAGTCAAACTTTGGCATTCAGAGCGAGGCGTTGAGGAGGGGACATACCCTTTCATATACAGAATAATTTCTGTTCGTTTTAAGTTTTAATGTCGGTCCTTACTTTCAGTAAAAAAAAAACTTGTTTTTTTATTTAATTTCTGAACGTTTTTGAATTAATGCAGCTTTGATTTTGGCTTACCGTAGATGAATAATTAAAACAAAATTTGCATATTAATATTACTTATTTTGGCTAAATAGCTTTCTCGAAAAATGTTCTGACGTGACTTACGAATTAACTTACGTAACGAACTTCTATATTCGTATGTTTTTATTACATATATTAGGGAGTTTGCCCCTAGTCAATACCTTACTCTTTACGCTAAAGTTCAAATTTTGTTCGAATCATAAACCCCTGAATCACAAAAACTGGTTAATTAGAATAGATAGCTCTTTTGAAAGTACTAAAAAAAACTTTACCGTAAAAGGCGAGGCATTGACTAGAGGGTGAACCCCCTCATATACATAATAATTTCTGTTCGTTTTAAGTTTTAATGTTGCTCCTTACTTTCAGTTGAAAACTTGTTTTTTTATTTAATTTCTGATCATTTTTCTAAATAATGCTGGGAAATCCGGTGCCCCCCTTCATAGAAATGTCCCTTCCCCCAATAAAACATCCTCCATGAAAAGATTCTCCCCCTTAACCCCCTCCTCTGACCCCCCCCCCCCCACTAGAATAAATCTCTCCTGAAACGTCTTTATACTTTCCATTAACCATGCTATAAGTTTTAATGTCGGTCCTTACTTTCAGTTAAAAAACACTTGTTTTTTTTATTTAATTTCTGAACGTTTTTGAATTAATGCAGATTTGATTTTGGCTAACCGTAGATGAATAATTAAAACAAAATTTGCATATTGATATTACTTATTTTGGCTAAATGGCTTTCTCGAAAAATGTTCTGACGTGACTTACGAATTAACTTACGTAACGAACTTCTATATTCGTATGTTTTTATTACGTATATTAGGGAGTTTGCCCACTAGCTCTTTACGCTAAAGTTCAAATTTTGTTCGAATCACAAACCCCTGAATCACAAATGCTGGTTAATTAAAATAGATAGCTCTTTGAAAGTATTAAAAAAAACTTTACCGTAAAAGGCGAGGTGTTGACTAGGGGGTGAACCCCCTCATATACATAATAATTTCTGTTCGTTTTAAGTTTTAATGTTGCTCCTTACTTTCAGTTGAAAAAACTTGTTTTTTTATTTAAGTTCTGATCATTTTTCTAAATAATGCTAGGAAATCCGGCGCCCCCTTCATAGAAATGTCCCTTCCCCCAATAAAACATCCTCCATGAAAAAATTCTCACCCGTAACCCCGTCCTACCCCTTCCCCCCCCACTAGAAAAAATCTCTCCTGAAACGTCTGTATACTTCCCATTAACCAATGCTACATGTAAACAATGGGCAAAGTTCATCATTTGCAGCCCTTCCCTCGGGAACTGTGGGGGATTTAGTTATCCTCAAAAACATATTTATTAGATTTCCGACTATGCTGAACGAAATGGCTATCTCACAAGTTTGATTGGGTAACTTCAGGAAAAAAATGAGGGTGGGAGGGGTCCAAGTTGCCCTTCAACCTTTTGTCACTTAAAAAACAGCCCTAGAACTTTTAATTTCCCGTTCGGATGAGCCCTCTCACAATATTCTAGACTGCTGGATCGATACGATTACCCCCAGGAGAAAAAAACAAACAAACAAATAAACACGCATCCGTGATCTTTATTCTGGCAAAAAATACTAATTTCCACATTTTTGCAGATAGGAGCTTGAAATTTCTCGGAGCTTCCCCCTTTTTTGAAAATAAGGCAAATTTTCTCAGGTGTTGAACCTTTGACGGTTATGACTAAACTTAATGAAACTTATACAATTGAAACCAGCAAACAAATCTGATTCTTTTGATGTATCTATTGGTAGAAAAATTCCGTTTTTTAGAGTTTGGGTTACTATTGAGCCGGGTCGCTTCTTACTTACAGTTCGTTACCACGAACTGTTTGAAAATTCAAGACGATATGATCATACTACTCTTGGAGACGCTCAAAAAGTCGAGGACCATCCTTGGAAAGTGCAAGAAATATTTGTTTCAAATTTAAATGTAACTTATTACTTTCAGTTGAAAAACATGTTTTTATTTAGTTAAATGGTGCCTCAAATGAACAAACTCAGCTTGATAGCAAATTTACATTTGCATATTGAAAATAAATTTACATATTTACCAAGTTTTTCGAATGGACAGTATGACTATTTTCAAGCAATTGAGCTGCAATGTACCTGCAATGTAACTGCAATTTAACTGTAATGCAACTGCAATGTAACTGCAGTGAGCTGCAATGTAGCTGCAATGTACCTGCAATGAGCTGCAATGTAAGCAAATGAGCTGCAATGTTTGGATTTTGAATAGGTAAAGTTGAACATGTAACTTTTCGGATACTCTGAAAATAATGGCTATCAAAGAATTTGTATTCTATTGGATCTTGGCTTTCTTCGGGCCAAAATTGCTATTGATGGCCACAAGATAGCAGAAATCACAACTTTTCTGGATTGTGAACTTTTGTGTGCTGAAAGGGGCGCTAGAAATTTTAATATCGAAACAAAATTTGAACTTCTGTGTCAAGAAAAAGAAGCTTTAGCGACGGAAACAAGCAATAAACCATTCAATAGCATGTTCTGTAATAAAATACTTTCTCACTCGTGTAATTTATCTACACATGTGAGAGAGCCCTTGTCCCCCACTTACACAAAGATCAACCAATCAGAGGGCTAGAATCCCTGTACGTACAAGATCACGTGTCTCTTTCTAGGCCTGTTTGATGGTTATATTGTTTGTTGGTTATGAGTGTTATGTTATGTTGATGTTGTTTATTGGTTATGTTATGTTTGTTGGTTATGAGTGTTATGTTGATGTTGTTTCATGGTTATGTTTTGTTGATGGTTATGTGGTTTGATGTTATTTTATATTGACGTTATGTTGCTATGTTATGTTGTTATCTTATGTTGTGTTGCTGGTTATGTTGTTTCTTGGTTATGTTTGTTGGTTATGTTGATGTTGTTTTATGGTTATGTTTTGTTGATGCTGTTTGTTGGTTTTGTTGTTTGATGGTTATGTTGTTATGTTGATGGTTATATGGTTTAATGTTATGTTATGTTGATTGTTATGTTATGGTATATTATGTTATGTTGATGCTATTCCTTAGTTATGTTGTTTCTTGCTTCTGTTATGTTTGTTGGTTATGTTGTTTGATGTTTCTATGTGTATTGAATCCGAACAGAAGTTTACATTATTGCCAGATAAGAGCGAGTCTAACGGGACAGGATCACGTGTCTTTTTCTAGGTCAATCAGAGATGTTTCTTTACCTATTGAATACAGACGGGAGTTTACATCATTGCCAGATAAGAGTGAGTCTAACGGGACAGGATCATTGACACCTATTTCTAGGTTAATGGATTTACGTAAGGTTTCTCTTGCATCGCAATTCAGCCTTGAGATTTTGTTTATAATGAGCATGCTTTGAGGTTAAAGTAACAAAGCGTTTCAAGACATAATGGAGCAAACATCGAATACTGTGGATTTATAAGTTTCAGCTACACAAATTTATAATGTGAATTCTGTTTAGTAAATTTTCTTTGGTTTTTCCAAATAAAATAATTTCTTGTAGTCCCCCATCCCTCCAATATATTCAAATTCAGGGTATATCCTTCCCCCCCCCCCCAAAAAAAGAGAATTATACTTTGTTTCAAAATATATTCTTTTTTCCGCTACGTAACCGCTCCTCCCTCCTTCCACCATTCGTCACCAATTAATTCTTTCAATTGAAGTTATTCTTTTACTCAGAAAGTGCCCCTTTCCCATCATGCGTTTAAAACCTTCAAAATAGAATCTTCACACTTGCGACTTAAACAAAACTGTATGTGAATACGTCTCAAAAGGGGTGGTTTTGTAAACAACCTTCGCCTGTGTCTTGTCTAAATTAACAAAACAAGGGTGGTTGCTAGACAAGGAAGGATTGAGGCTACAGGCTTTGCGTAATTCTAACCTGTCTGAAAGAGAGGGAAACGAGTGTCCGCAAAATTAATGCCTAACAAATATTTTTAGATATGGAAATTATGTAAAAGGGGAGGGGGATGCTAACAGCCAATTAGAGTGCATATTTTTTAGGTACATCTTGAAATGTCTCGCGGGAAAACGAGAGCCATTATTCCTTTTTTCTACCTTTCTTTCGATAAAATTTCTTTTATATTCTCAGGGGGGAGCGTGAAAACTATGGATTTTAATTTTGATATACAAGGGCCAGAAAGCAATGTCTTTAATTTAGGGGGGAGGGTTGATAAAATTAGACCTATGTCTCTTGCACTCTAAACAAAGACATCTTTTATTAACAGAGCGGAAAAAGGTTGCTTTTGCAGACAATTATACGTTATGAGAGGAGTGTTATATTTTCAAATGGCTATTGTTAGATACTCTAAGCATTTCAACTCACAATGTTACACTATAAATACTCTAAGACATCCTTTCTTATCACCCCATCTCCCCAAAAACACTTTTCTGACATTTCTCACTAAAAATTTGTCGTGAGAAATTTAGTGAGAAAAATTTTTAAAAACTGATAACACGATATCTGCTAGAAGGGCTATGGGGAGTGTCATCTTCAAAGACATGAAATCAAAATTTTGAGATAGCCATTTTGTTCAACACAATAGAAAGGTCTGGAATTTATGTATTTGAAGATGAAACTCCCCCACAGCCCTTCTAGCAGAAATCGTTTTATCAGTGACAAAAAGTTGTTACTTTTAAGAAAAATTTGTTATCTTTGATGGAAAAGTTGGTGCTATTAGAAAAATTTGTTTCTGTTAAGAAAAAAGCTGCTACTTCTAAGATAATTTGATAGTTTTAATTGAAAGTTTGTTAGTATTAAGGAAAAATGCTGTTACTTCGATGAGAAAATTTGTTAGTGCTAAGGAAAACTCGCTACTTGTGACAGAAAAGATGGCATCAAAAACGAAAAATTGTTGCTTCTAAGAAAAAAATTTTGTATCTTTGACAGAAAACTTGGTAGTTCAAGCAAAAAACGTGTTATCACTGACGAACAGTGTTATTTCTAAGCGAAATTTGAGTGTGTTAAGAAAAAGTATGTTAGTATTAAGGAAACAAGTTGATGCTTCGAAGAGAAAATCTGTTAGTGTTAGGTAAAAGTTTGGTAATATTAAGGAAGAACGTAATTACTTTGATGAGAAAATTTGTTAGTGTTAAGGAAAACTTGCTACTTCTGGCAGAAAAGATATCACAAACAAAAAAATTGTTATTTCTAAGAAAAATTTGCTATATTTGCTGGACAACTTGCTAGTTCTAGCAGAAATTGTGTTATAAGCGAGGAAAAATTGTTACTTTTCAGAACAATTTGTTATCTTTGATGGAAAAGTTGGTGCTATTAGAAAAACTAATTACTGTTAAGAAAAACCTGTTAGTTCTAACATAATTCAGAGAGTTCAGTAAAAGTTTGGTAGTATTAAGGAAAAATGCTGTTAGTTCGATGAGAAAATTTGTTAGTGCTATGGAAAACTTGCTACTTATGACAGAAAAGATGTTATCACAAACGAAAAATTGTTACTTCTAAGAAAAACTTGTTATCTTTGCTGGACAACTTGCTAGTTCTAGCAGAAGTCGTGTTATCAATGACGAAAAAATTGTTACTTTTAAGAAACAAATTGTTATCTTGGACAGATAAGTTGGAGCTATTAAAAAGATTTGTTACTGTTAAGAAAATACTTGTTATTTCTAGGAGAAATGTAATGTTAAGTAAAAGTGTTAGTATTAAGGAAGAATGTTGCTACTTCGATGAGACAATTTGTTAGTGTTAAGGAATACTTGCTACTTCTGTCAGAAAAATTGTTATCACAATCAAAAATTGTTACTTCTAAGAAAAATTAGTTACCTTTCGCAGAATACTTGCTAGTTCGAACGGAAAACGTGTTAACACTGACGAAAAATATTATTTCTAAGGGAAATTTGAATGTGTAAAGTAAAAGTGTGTTAGTTTTAAGGTAAAAAGTTGATACCTGGAAGGGAAAATTTGTTAGTGTTAAGGAAAACTTGCTACTTCTGGCAGAAAAAATGTTATCACAAACAAAAAAATTTTTATTTCTAAGAAAAATTTGCTATATTTGCTGGACAACTTGCTAGTTCTAGCAGAAATTGTGTTATCAGCGACGAAAAATTGTTACTTTTCAGAAAAATTTGTTATCTTTGATGGAAAAGTTGGTGCTATTAGAAAAACTTGTTACTGTTAAGAAAACCTGTTAGTTCTAACGTAATTTCATAGAGTTCAGTAAAAGTTTGGTAGTATTAAGGAAAAATGCTGTTAGTTCGATGAGAAAATTTGTTAGTGCTATGGAAAACTTGCTACTTATGACAGAAAAGATGTTATCACAAACGAAAAATTGTTACTTCTAAGAAAAATTTGTTATTTTTGATTGACAACTTGCTAGTTCTAGCAGAAGTCGTGTTATCAATGACGAAAAAATTGTTACTTTTAAGAAACAAATTGTTATCTTGGACAGATAAGTTGGAGCTATTAAAAAGATTTGTTACTGTTAAGAAAATACTTGTTATTTCTAGGAGAAATGTAATGTTAAGTAAAAGTGTTAGTATTAAGGAAGAATGTTGCTACTTCGATGAGAAAATTTGTTAGTGTTAAGGAATACTTGCTACTTCTGTCAGAAAAATTGTTATCACAATCAAAAATTGTTACTTCTAAGAAAAATTAGTTACCTGTCGCAGAATACTTGCTAGTTCGAACGGAAAAACGTGTTAACACTGACGAAAAATATTATTTCTAAGGGAAATTTGAATGTGTAAAGTAAAAGTGTGTTAGTTTTAAGGAAAAAAGTTGATACCTCGAAGGGAAAATTTCTTAGTGTTAAGGAAAACTTGCTACTTCTGGCAGAAAACTTGTTATCATAACGAAAAAATTGTTACTTCTAGGAAAAATTGTGTATGTTTGACAGATAGTTTGTAACTTCTAGCGGATAAGTTGTCATCATAACGAAAAAATTGTTACTTCTAAGAAAAAATTTGGTATCTTTGACAGAAAACTTGCTAGTTCAAGCAGATAACGTATTATCACTGACGAAAAGTGTTATTTCTAATAGAAATTAGAGTGTGTTAAGTAAAAGTATGTTAGTATTAAGGAAAAAGTTGATGCTTCGAAGAGAAAATCTGTTAGTGTTAAGTAAAAGTTTGGTAGTACTAAGGAAGAATGTTGTTACTTTGAAGAGAAGATTTGTTAGTGTTTAGCAAAACTTGCTACTTCTGACAGAAAAGTTGTTATCACAATCAAAAAATTGTTACTTCTAAGAAATAATTTGGTATCTTTGGCAAAAAACTTACTAGTTCGAACAGAAAACGTGTTATCACAGACGAAAAGTGTTATTTATAAGAGAAATTTGAGTGTGTTAAGTAAAAGTATGTTAGTTTTAAGGTAAAAAGTTGATACTTCGAAGGGAAAATTTGTTAGTGTTAAGGAAAACTTGCTACTTCTGTCAGAAAACTTGTTATCATAACGAAAAAATTGTTACTTCTAAGAAAATAAAATTTGATATCTTTGACAGAAAACTTGCTACTTCAAGCAGAAAACGTATTATCACTGACGAAAAGTGTTTTTTATAAGAGAAATTTGAGTTTGTTAAGTAAAAGTATGTTAGTATTAAGGAAAAAGTTGATGCTTCTAAGAGAAAATCTGTTAGTGTTAAATAAACGTTTGGTAGTATTAAGGAAGAATGCTGCTACTTTGAAGAGAAGATTTGTTATTGTTAAGCAAAACTTGCTACTTCTGACAGAAAACTTGTTATCACAGTCAAAGAAAAGTTACTTCTAAGAAAAATTTGGTATCTTTGACAGAAAACTTGCTAGTTCGAACAGAATTCGTGTCATCATGGACGAAAAATATTATTTATAAGAGAAATTTGGGCGTGTTAAGTAAAAGTATGTTAGTATTAAGGAAGATTGTTGTTACATCGAAGAGACAATTTGTTAATGTTAAGGAAAACTTGTTACTTCTGACAGAAAACTTGTTATCATATCGAGAAAATTGTTACTTCTAAGGAAAATTGTATATGCTTGATAAAAAGTTTGTTACTTCTAACAGATAAGTTGTCATCATAACGAAAAAATGCTACTTCTATGAAAGTGTCTGTGGTTGGGGGGATGTGGTAATGGCAGAGGAGAGTCTTAGAGTAGTTATAGTGCTACACTGTGGACTGAATTGCTTGCGGAAGCCCGAATGAATGACTGGAAAATAAAATTTTTAGTGACAAATGTCGGAAAAATGTTTTTGGGGAGATGGGGTGATGAGAGGAGATGTCTTATAGTATTTATAGTGTAAGATTGTGAGGTGAAATGCTTAGAGTATCTAACAATAGTAAATAAAAATGGGGGCTTCTCTGTTTTTAAAGAGGTGGGGGGGGGTCGTGTGGAGACCTGGTGCTAGTGTGAAAACAGTGTCATAGCGCCATTCTGCTCTGGACCATAAGTATACTTTTTTATCAATTTGGACATCTACACTTCTCGCACAGGAATACTCTAATGTTAGAGGGTTGCTGTAGAAACTCAAAGATAATTTCCCTATTATTAATACCTTTAAATTATCTCGAGCAAGACCGTTTTTAGCCTCTTTTATCACCTAGCCGAAGCCCGGATTCCGTCTCCTTAGAACGATTCAACAGTGAGCAAACCCCCTGAATCGCATTCGGATGATCGGATTCCGTCCCTGGAATGAGATAAAACTGACCAAACTCCCCTACATTGCGCGGGGTGGGTAGGAACAAAAATATTCCCCTTTGCACGTTTTGATATTTTTGCTGTAAAATGTGTCCTGGGTTGCGCCAGGGCTGAGATAAACCGTAAGGTGGATTGGATACTCCCTCGGTGACGGCCTGCGCTCGGCGTGGTACCCTAGTGGAGGGAGGGTCGCTGTGGGGAATGGATAACTGTGGGAGGGGGATCTAGTCGATCCCAAATTAATCTGGTAGAGATTTGTTTGGGGTAGACTTATCGAGTAAGAAAAAATTAATTTGTTAAACAAATTTATTGTAAGATTCTGGTACAAAACTTGCTAAGCATATCAATAAAGAGAGTAATCGTAAAATGGTTTATGAGAGTTCTTCCTGATTTATTTTCGATGTTTCAAATCCATTCCATTGAATAACCTCTTGTGTTGTCTCTTGAAGGGACACTTTTTCTCTTCTCTTAGATCATATTCATCACAATATTCAGTGTTATGTCTTGCATTACAGACATTTTTCTTTGAGTTTTCATCACTGTCTTTTATATTATATTTTGAGATATCTCTGTAGAGAAAGCCCTCTTTTCAACGTCTCTTCTTTCGATCTTTCTCTTCCTTTTCTTTCATATTGAACCTTGTTTTATGCGAGCTTGCTTGCAATCTGTTGAAATTTCTCTCCATATCATGTATGATTTTTCTCCTCTTTTCTTCCAGATTCTTCTCATCTATCCCTGCGTCCACACTGTCTAAGCATGTTGTAGTATGTTCATGAGAATGCTCAAAATCATGATAATGTCCTTGACATATAGAACAGTCACAATAAAAGGATATTTCTAACTCGACATGATCAACCAAAGGGTCAGGCACCTCATGATGAGGGGCAGATTGTGCAGGCATTAACGGCCTGGAATGGGGAGATGAGATATGGATGAGCTAGGCATCGTCGACCGTTTTAATGGTGTGGCATTATTATTCTTTGCCTTTTTCATTGGGCCTCTAAACTCGGGGATTTCCTAGAAAAGAAGAAAAAATTTAGTATAAAATAATGACTCCCTGTTACAGAAGAAAAGAAATTAGTGAAAGTAGGATTTTTATGAAAGCCTCTTAAACTATTAATCATCTAAAGAGCAGATAAAATCCATGAATTCGAAAAACAGAGCATTTAAATTGCCCTATCCCTTCCTTTCCGGGAAGGTCAAACTTGGAAGATTTAACTAAACCATTATTTCTCTTCATAAAGGAAGTATTTGCCTTCATCAAAGCAATTTGAAAATAGAACACTCCTCTCATAAGGTATAATTGTCTGCAAAAGCAACCTTTTCCGCTCTGTTAATAAAAGATGTCTTTGTTTAGAGTGCAAGAGATATAGGTCTTATTTTACCAACCCTCCCCCTAAATTAAAGACATTGTTTTCTAGCCTTGTATATCAAAATTAAAAATCATAGTTTTCACGCTCCCCCCCCCTCCTGAGAATATAAAAGAAATTTTATCGAAAGAAAGGTAGAAAAAAGGAATAATGGCTCTCGTTTTCCCGCGAGACATTTCAAGATGTACCTAAAAAAATGCACTCTAAATGGCTGTTAGCATCCCCCCTTAATAGCCTTAATCCTTCCTTGTCTAGCAACCACCCTTGTTTTGTAAATCTAGACAAGACCCGCGCGAAGGTTGTTTTCAAAACCACCCATTTTGAGACGTGTTTACATACAGTTTTGTTTAAAATCGCAAGTGTGAAGATTCTATTTTGATGGTTTTAAACGTATGATGTGAGAAAAGGGCAAAATTACGTAAGAGAAACCTTACGTAAATCCATTGACCTAGAAATAGGTGTCAATGATCCTGTCCTGTTAGACTCGCTCTTATCTGGCAATGATGTAAACTCCCGTCTGTATTCAATAGGTATTGAAACATCTCTGATTGACCTAGAAAAAGACACGTGATTCTGTCCCGTTAGACTCACTCTTATCTGGCAATGATTTAAACTTCTGTTCGGATTCAATAAACATAGAAACGTTAAACAACATAACCAACAAACATAACAGAAGCAAGAAACAACATAACTAAGAAACAGCATCAACATAACATAATATAACATAACATAACATAACATTAAACCACATAACCATCAACAAAACAACATAACCATCAAGCAACAAAACCAACAAACAGCATCAACAAAACATAGCCATGAAACAACATCAACATAACCAACAAATATAACCAAGAAACAACATAACCAGCAACATAACATAACATAGGAACGCAACATAATATAACATAACATCAAACCACATAACCATCAACAAAACATAACCACGAAACAACATCAACATAACACTCATAACCAACAAACATAACATAACCATGAAACAACATCAAGTTACCATAACAATCATAACCAACAAACAATATAACCATCAAACAAGCCTAGAAAGAGACACGTGATCTTGTACGTACAGGGATTCCAGCCCTCTGATTGGCTGTCATCTTGTACTCGTCGTATTCTAGCTTGTTAGGGGTCAATGATCTCGTACGTACCGCGTCAATAGATGAATTCCAACTTAGGTAAAGGGTTAAAATCTCTGCACGAGGGTTATCTAATATATTGAATTTTACGGTCAACTTTCATAAAGATCACTTCCCTTATTTTCTCATAATTTTTGATGGTTAATTTTTAACTTTATAAAATTTCCATGTTTGTAGTCTCTATAAACGGAATGTTCTCTTGATTTACATACCACTATTAAAAAATCCATTCTTAAAGCATCAGTTAGAGATGATTTAACATGAGCCGCTCTTTATTTAAAGTTCTTTCCCACAAAATAGGTGTTCTCAAGCTTCATTTAACTGAGTTGATCTGCGTTATTTTTTTTCCGGTTCATTTAAAGGAAAATTCTTCATGTACATCGTGTAATGTAAAAATGTGCACTGTACGCTATAGTGCATTGCGTCTAAACTGACACGTTTTTTTTTACAAATTAAACTCCACAAACAGTAAGTCCCCTCTTATATTAATAAAATTGAAAAGGGAAATTTAAGTTTAAAAAGTCAATTTACAAAATGCCTAAACTTACCTTGTAAGGATCCCATGGCTAAACAAGCTTTGGAAATGCTAATGTCAATTTGAGAAGCCATTATTTCAACTACAGTAGCTAACAAAAGAAATGCATATGCCTTTCCAAACTTTTATTGAATAGGTATTTAACCTATTCTTATCTTAATTAATTTTGCTTGGCCGAAGATCTTCTTTATTCCCTTTTATGAATTAAACGCTTTGATAAAAAAAATAGTTAATTAGAAATAAAAAAATTATTTATAATTAATTTACGGCACATAATTTATTTTTAATGCAAAATATTTCACGGCGTTACACTCAACCTTCAATCTGAATGTAGATGATACATGCACATTTCTTTTAGTGTACAAGTACGTACCGTACACTGCAATGTACTGGCACCTAACAAAAAAATTTTCACACATTTTGTCACACAAATAGTATAGCCCTCTTTTTCTTACCAATATTGAAAAAGCATATTTAAGTTCGAAAAGTCAACATTTTAGATAAGTTTACTTGACTACTGGTCTTGCTTATCCTTTCAGAGACAAAGCTATAGCATTGCCTATAGTAAAGGCCATACTTCTCCAATGTTTTATTAAATAAGAGAAAACAAGTTTTTTTTAACTGAAAGTAAGGAGCGACATTAAAACTTAAAACGAACAGAGATTATTCCGTATATGAAAGGGTTTGTCCCCTCCTCAACGCCTCGGTCTTTAGGCTAAAGTTTTTATTGTTTTAAAAAATAAAGTTGTGAGACAGAGTCAAACTTTATCGTAAAGAGCGAGGCGTTGAAGAGGGGACAGACCCTTTCATATACGGAATAATTGCAGTTCATTTTATGTTTTAATGACGCTCCTTACTTTCATTAATTTTTTAATTAATTTCTGAACGTTTTGAATTAATGAAGCTTTGATTTTGGCTCACCGTACATGAATAATCAAAACAAAATGTGTATATTAATTTTCTTCTTTTTTTTTTGGTTAAATGGCTTTCTCGAAATTTTGTTCTGATGTAACTTACGTAACAAACTTCTATATTCGTATGTTTTTATTACGTATATTAGGGAGTTCACCCCCTTGTCAATACCTCGCTCTTTACGCTAAAGTTCAAGTTTTGTTCGAATCATAAACCCCTGAATCACACAGGCCGGTTAATTAGAATAGATAGCTCTTTTGAAAGTACTAAAAATAAACTATAGCGTAAAGAGTGAGGTATTGACTAGGGGGCGAACTCCCTCATATACGTAATAATTTCTGTTCGTTTTAAGTTTTAATGTTGCTCCTTACTTCCAGTTGAATTTTTTTTTCGTGATTTGCAAAGAAATTCAAAATTGAACCGCCATCGACGGATACTAGCGAATAAATGAGAAATAAAAGACAAACACTCAAACCAAAACGAAACAGCATTGAATGAGTTTGACAGTTATTCGCTAGTATCCGTCGATGGCGGTTCAATTTTGAATTTCTTTGCAAATCACGGATATTGGTGAATGACTCATTTTTATTGTTGTTAGGTATGTGGTTTTAATTCTTAAAATTTTTTGGGTTTTAATGATTTTTATTCATCTTCTAAGTTTCTGCTTTTTTTCATTGGTTTTTTCTTATTCACATTGACTTTCCGTGTTTTATTTGTTGGTTTATTCGAGGGGCTAATAACTGACCGTCGCAGGAGTCCCTTCCTTCGTGCCTCCGGCTGTGCCTCCGTGCCTCCGGCCTCCGAGACACCCGGCCTCGTTGCTTGTTCAAAAATTAGGGATTTTTTTAGACTTAACAGGGAATTCGCACCAGAAGCTGGCAACACTGATTCTCGCCGTTGTTTGAAATTATTCTGATGTAATTTTGCTGATATGGAGGGCCCAGATCATGAGGAACCAAATTTTAGGTAAGCCAAGCATAGGTATAGAGTTAGGGTAAGTGATAGTTTTTTTTGGGGGGTGGGGGGTCCAGCCTGCTTAAATAATAGGCTATACCATGCTGTGTAAATATAGGCTAGGCCTAGAGGAAGGGTATCTAAATACAGGGTGATTCTGGTACTCCAGCTGTTTGATATTACCAAATAACACTTTCTTGAAAAAAAATGGGCTTAGTCTAGCGATATATCTTGGAATTAGGAGAGAGGGAGTTATACTGAATGAACTCCCATTAGGTAGAAACTTTTTGAGCGTAATGAATTAAGATATTTTTTTTATTATAATGTTCAGTTCGGATAAGAAATCTTTCAACAAATTGCCGAAATTAGCGATACCAACCACTGGCGAAAATAGAAGATGAAAATCATCACAATAAACCTGAAAAATCGAAATTTGTCTCAACTTTATACGAGAAACTTAATATTGTGGCCTACGTCATGGATGCCGGCAAGGAAGGGCAGGGGGGGGCATTCCCTCCTAGAAATTTGGGACTATAAAGTAATTTATAAGGAAAGCAAAGGAAAAGCAGAACAGGTAAAAACCATGGAAAAAATGTTTGTTGCCCCATTGTTGGATGCCTGCCAGTGGATTCTGACCCACAATAAGGAAAATGTAAGTTCTAATTTGTGATTGAGTAACTCCTAACCAGTTTTCCACAAATGTTTTTTGTATATGATTTGGTTGGAACAAAAAAAAAAAAAAAAAAAACATTCTCCATAGTAATGAATGGTAAGTAAATAACGATCCTTGTCAATAACGAAAGTATAAGAGCCTAACTATTGATAACATTCAGTCTAAGAATCAGCTTTTTATGGAGATCTTAAATATGTTTTTGTTTATTAGCAATTAGTGCAATTGTTAAAACACAAGAAAGTTTGTATAATTATAGAAAACACAAGGAAAATAACTTAATAAGGGGTAATTTTGGTAAGAATATGCCGTCAACATTTGCTTGCATTTGAAGATTTGCCAGTGATTGCTCACTGTGTGAAACACCAAGTTGAGAAAAATTGGGTTAGTGAGCCTGTGACGAACATAAAGAATTCTAGGTTTTGTCTTGTCAAGACTTCTGACGGCTCCATAACACCAATAAAAAATCCACGCTGTTGTGGCTTCTGAGGGAAAGCTCTGAGTAGTGACCGATTAAAACGGGTGATGGTCCAGGGCCGACGAGTAGGACTACGTGAGTCGCCACAAACCAATGCAGAGGTCGGTGTGAAATCGGAATTGCTTATCGGTGAATGGTGCGTTTACAGACCGGTTGGCAGGGGAAAGAGAGTAATAGTTGGGCGGGTCAAACAGTTTGGCTACTTATCTGGGCGAAGATGCCACTCTGTTGACACGCAGAATATGGCGATGCCGTTCCCTGACGACATAGGAATTCTGTGCCAGGGGTTCCGGCTGAATGCTGATCTCACATTAACTGCCGCATTTGTAGACCAGGGTTACTGAGACTCCAGCCTGCATATCATGCATTCAGCAGAACCCGTTTCTATGGAAATCGGCACCAACGTTGTCTTTTGCTTTGACTCGGACGTCTTCACAAAGCTGAATTCATTTATCCAGAAGAAAAGGTTCCACTTTTTTGATGTCTCGTCAGCATCGCAATCATCATGTTAAAAATGGCACCTAAACCCAAAACTGACCTCAAGACCATAACCACCACCATCACCATGTTCAGTGTGTCAACAGAAGGAATTTTGTTTAACATTTATCAGAGGTAGTTGTTATTTTTTTCCCTCCCCTCCTCCTCTCCACTCGGTGATATTTTAATACAAAAACATATAAATCTTACAACTTTATACATTATCATATCACCTAAACTTAAAAAAAAAAAAAAATTATTATATACCAGTCAATGTATTAGTGGACATGAAGGCCCACTACCATTTAACTTTTTTCTTGCCAAATATCTATCGATCCCCCCGTTCCAGGGTGTCCTTCCCCCTCTAGGAGACGCTTTTCTGGTGGCGTTTTTACTTCAATTTCTTCAAAATTCATATCCTTCAATTTTCACTAATACGAATTCAAATTTTAAAGGTGGTCTTCCAAAAGGCTTACTCTTACAACTTTAAAATTTTTTAACACAAAAAAAACTATTTGCTCTCCCGTAGACTGGGCGTCCTCCGTCCACAAGAAACCCATTCTTGCGGTGGCACTTTTTTCCTTCTTTTTTTTCTTTTTTTCAGCCCTTTTTACGACCAACCTTAATCAACAAAAAAAACAAAATACAACCAACCCATCAACAAAAAAACCAAAAATAACCGACGTGCATGAGGGCACAGAACTGAACAGAATCTTGAACCATGTCTCCTACGGACGAGGAGGCCACCCACGGCTGGGCTGGTCCTTCCAGATCGAGTACGTGTGCCCCTCGTTCCCCATTTGCTTGAGTTCTTGATATAATTTTATGGGTCTCAAATTCATTCCAAGATCTAGGGCAGCGGAAGCGATGAATACCATCGGAAAACTTGTTATGCTCAGTAGAAGACTTAGTAGTAGAAGACTTAGTGTTTATACTTGTGCTAACCGAGCTTAGTTTGATTTACTGAAGCTCATTTGTCCAGTTTCTTAGGGTTGTCATTTGAGCTGTGATTATCGAGATGATTACTGAAACGTACCAATAAATATCTGAGAAACTAGTTATTTTTTTTAGTTGGTTGCTTTACTTAGCACTTTTTACTAATTAAATAAAAAAAAACAAGTTTTTTAAACTGAAAGTAAGGAGCGACATTAAAACTTAAAACGAACAGAAATTATTCTGTATATGAAAGAGACTGTCCCCTCCTCAACGCCTCGCTCTTTACGCTAAAGTTTTTTATTGTTTTTAAAAAAATAAAGTTATGAGACAGAGTCAAACTTTAGCGTAAAGAGCGAGGCGTTGAGGAGGGGACAGTCTCTTTCATATACAGAATAATTTCTGTTCGTTTTAAGTTTTAATGTCGCTCCTTACTTTCAGTTTAAAAAACTTGTTTTTTTTATTTAATTTTTGAACGTTTTTGAATAAATGCAGGTTTTGATCTTGGCTCACCGTACATGAATAATTAAAACAAAATTTTCATATTAATTTACTTTTATTTAGTTAAATGGCTTTCTCGAAACTTGTTTAATTTTATTTACGAACGTTTTTATTAGTAATAAATATACGTAACTTACGAATTAACTTACGTAACGAACTTCTATATTCATATATTTTTAATACATTTATTAGGGGGTTCGCCCCCTAGTCAATACCTTGCTCTTTAAGCGAAAGTTCAAATCTTGTTCAAATTCTTTAGAAATGACCGCTTAATCACAAAGGCCGTTAATTAGAATAAATAGCTCTTATGAAAGTACTAAAAAATCTTTGGCTTAAAGAGCGAGGCATTGACTACGGGGTGAACCCAATTATATATGTAATATTTTCTGTTCGTTTAAAGTTTCGATGTTGCTGCTGTTGCAGTTGAAATACTTGTTTTTTTATATTAAATTTATGATCTTTTTTTAAATAATGCTGGGAAGTCCGGCGTCCCCTTCATAGCAATGTCCCTTCCCCCATGAAAACTTCCTTCATGGAAAGACTCCTCCCATATAACCCCTGACCCACCCCCCCCTCCCCCCACTACCAGGAAAAATCTCCCCTGAAAACGTCTGTATACTTCCAAATAACCAATACTATATGTTAACATTGGGTAAAGTTCATAACTTTCAGCCCTCCCCCCGGGAAGTTCGGGGGATTAAGTCATCCTAAAAGACATACTTATAATATTTTCGAACATGCTGAACAAAATGGCTATCTCAAAATTTTGATCAGGTGACTTTGGGAAAAAAATGAGCGTGGGAGGGGGCCTAGTTGCCCTCCATTTTTTTTGGTCACTTAAAAAGGGCACTAGAACTTTCAATTTCCATTCCAATGAGCCCTTTCACGATATTCTAGGACAACTGGTTTGATACGATCACCCCTGGGGAAAAAAAACAAAAAAACAAACAAACAAATAAACACGCACCCGTGATCTTTCTTCTGGCAAAAAATGCAAAATTCCACATTTTTGTAGATGGGAGCTTGAAACCTCTACAGTAGGGTTCTCTGATACGCGGAATATGATGGTGTGATTTTCATTAAGGTTCTATGACTTTTAGGGGGTCTTTCCCCCCTTTTTCGAAAATCAGCCAAATTTTCTCAGGCGCCTAGCTTTTGATGGAAAGGATTAAACTTGATGAAACTTTATATATATTTGAAATCAGCATTAAAATACGATTCTTTTGATGTATCTATTTGTATCAAAATACCGTTTTCTAGAGTTTCGGTTACCATTGAGCCGGGTCGCTCCTTACTTACAGTTCGTTACCACGAACTGTTTGATACTAAACTTAATAAAATTTATATATTTAGAATCATCATTATAAACACATTCTTTTGATACATTTATTGACATCAAAATTACGTTTTTAAAAGTTTCGATTACTATTGAGCCGTATCGCTTGTTTTTTTATTGTTTTTTTATTACGTATATGTTATTACGTATATGAGGGGGTTCTGCCCTTAGTCAATACCACACTCTTTGCGTTAAAAGTTAAAAAAAAATTGATTCACAAACCCCTGAATCACAAAGGCCGTTTAATTAGAATAGATAGCTCTTTTGAAAGCACTAAAAAAACTGTAGCGTAAAGAGCGAGGTATTGACTTGGGGGAGAACCCCCTCACATACGTTATAATTTCTGTTCGTTTTAAGTTCTAATATTCCTTCTTACATTTCAGTTGAAAAAACTTGGTTTTTTTTTATTTAATTTCTGATCGTTTTTTAAATAATGCTTGGAAATCCGGCGCCCCCTTCATAGAAATGTCCCTTACCCCAAAGAAACATCCTCCACGGAAATATTCTCCAGAGTAACTCCCTCCTCTAGCCCCCCCTCCAGAAAAAATCCTTCCTGAAAATGGTTGTATACTTCCCAATAACCAATAAATAATGCTGGCAAGTCCGGCGCCCCCTTCATGGCGATTTCCCTTCCCCCATGAAAACTTCCTTCATGAACAGATCCTCCAACATAACCCCCGACCCACCCTTCCCTCCCACTAGCAGAAAAAAAAACCTCCTGAAAACTTCTGTATACTTCCGAATAACCAATACTATATGTTAACATTGGGTAAAGTTCATATCTTTTAGCCCTCCCTCTGGGTACTTCGGGGGATTAAGTCATCCCAAAAGACATATTTATCATATTTTCGACCATGCTGAACAAAATGGCTATCTCAAAATTTTGATCGGGTGACTTTGGTAAAAAAATAAGCGTGGGAGGGGGCCTAGTTGCCCTCCATTTTTTTGGTCACTTAAAAAGGGCACTAGAACTTTTAATTTCCGTTCCAATGAGCCCTCCCACGATATTCTAGGACCACTGGGTCGATACGATCACCCCTGGGGAAAAAAAAAACAAACAAACAAACAAACAAACAAACAAACAAATAAACACGCATCCGTGATCTTTCTTCTGGCAAAAAATGCAAAAAATCCACATTTTTGTAGATAGGAGCTTGAAACCTCTACAGTAGGGTTCTCTGATACGCTGAATATGATGGTGTGATTTTCATTAAGGTTCTATAACTTTTAGGGGGTCTTTCCCCCTTTTTTTGAAAATCAGCCAAATTTTCTCAGGCGCGTAACTTTTGATGGGTAGCTCTAAACTTGATGAAACTTATATATTTGAAATCAGCATTAAAATATGATTCTTTTGATATATCGATTGGTATCAAAAACCCGTTTTCTAGAGTTTCGGTTACCATTGAGCCGGGTCGCTCCTTACTTACAGTTCGTTACCACGAACTGTTTGATAACTCGGTAGTAACAGTTTTTCTGACTGTTGCTTTACAGTTTTCTCTTCAAATACCCAAAGGCCTGTGTTTAATACCAAGAAAGTTGGATGCTAAGTACATTCGGGAAAAAGGGATCTGTGTGTCTTCCAGATTCTTTGTGTCAAAGCAGCAGATTCCTTTTTTTTAGTACAATTAAGAATCCGAGATCCAAGGGTGCGTCTTGGCACAGCCACTAAACAGAAAAGCAGGTATGATAAAAGGGAAAGGGACGTGTGAAGACGTGATAAAAGGCAACTTTTACCGCTGGTCAAGTCATATTGAATAGGGCTGCGAAGCGTAGCGTCAATTCTTGGGCGGGAAATTCAAATAAGGATGAAACATGGATGCGTAGACACGTTTTTTCGGAACTTTGCCGAATTGTTTTGGCCTAAAATATTTGACGTAGATCCTACTAATCCACCAGAACGTTTTCACGTCGAAATAATACTAGGAATATTGACAATCAGTTGTTAGTTACAACTAAAAACCACGTTTCACGGTACTTTGAATTTCGCACCTTGCTTTTTACGTCATCACCGCGCAGCCCTATGTTGTATAACTTAAAAACCGTGTTCCGGGATTTTTTGGGAAATTTCGGGATTTTTCTGAAGAAAAATCGGAATTTTATTATTGAGCCGGTGGCAACGCTGCATGTCTAATAGGAAAAAGTGACACCATCAGTGCCATCGTAGGGTTACCTAGTTTTTGCATGAATATCAACAACTTGCTGTCCTCCGTTCTTCTTCTTTAGGTACATATCAGTTGTTTTCAGTCTTGGGGGTTCTTTTCCTTGCCAAATAAACCCGTAAATGATTTTTTCCAAGTTTTAAAAGATCGCTTTTGAAGGTGCTGAAATATTCGACAGATACCGAATAACAGGCAAGCTGTATATATGTACATGTTGCGCCCTTTGGAATATGCCTCCGGCGTGCCTCCGGAGGCATGCCTCCGGCGTGCCTCCGTGCCTCATGCCTCCAGGTGTCCCTCAAAATTCCCAGTTGTTACCCCTCGGGTTTATTCTTCGGCACTCGCATTGATTATATTTTTTCGTTTCGTGCTGAAGAAGAGAGGCGTTTGTCCCCTCAAAATATTCGCTTTTTGTGTTTTTTCAGTATTTTCATTTGGCCTTTAAAAACCCCATTTTTGCTAGTTTTTCTTTCATTATGTTATGTCAGGCCAATGTGGTTTAAAAAATTATCCTCGCCCTTTTTTCCTCAAACCCATCCGATAAGAACTTTGTGATAGCCATTTAAAAAAAAATGGTTCAAAGACCACATAACAAAAACTCCAGGATCGACACAGCCCCCGTAAAAGCGTTGTAAAAAGGTATCGGAAGGTAGCCACTCCCCCCAAGCAATTTGTTCCCGAATGCATCCGATAAAAATTCTGAGATAGCCATTTTGTTAAAAAATAGCTCAAAGAACATATAACAAAAACTCCGGTGTCGACACAACCCCCAGGACCCGGGGGCAGGCGTTGTAAGTTATGCCCTGGGGTCATATATGGTTCTTATGGAAGGGATGCTCGCATAAACTTCAAAGAGGTCTCATTGGATGGGAATTTAAAAGTTCTAGTTCACTTTTTAAGAGTCAAAAGAGATCGGAGGGCACCAAGCCCCCCCCCCTCTATGCCCTTTTTTCCGCAAACCCATCCGTTAAGAACTTCGAGATAGCCATTTTTAAAAAAAATAGTCCGAAGACCATACAACAAAAACTCCGGGGTCGACACAGCCCCCCAGGGCCTGAGGGCAGGCGTTGTAAGTTATGCCCTGGGGGAATATATGGTTCTTATGGAAGGAATGCTCGTATAAACTTCAGAGTGGGCGCATTTGATTAGTGATTGAAAGTTCTAGTTCATGTTTTAAGAGTCAAAAGATATCGGAGGGTAGCCAGACCCCCCCACCCGCACCCTTTTTTCCCAAATGTATCCTAGAAAAATTTTGAGATTGCCATTTTGTTAAAAATAGTTCAAAGATCATATAACAAAAACTGCGATGTCGAAAAAAAAACCCCAGGCCTCGGGGAAGGCGTTGTAAGTTATGCCCTGGGGTCATATATGGTTCTTATGGAAATGATGCTCGTATAAACTTCAAAGAGGGCTCATTTGATTGGAAATTCGAAAGTTCTATTTCAGTTTTTACGAGTCAAAAGAGATCGGAGGGTACCTAGCCCCCCCCCCTCCACGCCCTTTTTCCTCAAACCCATCTTATAAGAACTTTGAGATAGCCATTTAAAAAAAAGTAGTTCAAAGACCACATAACAAAAACTCCAGGGTCTACACAGCCCCTTATCCGCAGGTCCCGAGGGCAGGCGTTGTAAGTTATGCCCTGGGGGAATATATGGCTCTAATGGAAGGGATGCTTGTAAAAACTTCTGTGGTAAAGTGGTTTTATGGTATTGGGGTTAGGTTGTTATTGTTCCCTTAATTTCTCCCTTTATAGAGGAGATACTTGTGCTCACTAATAAGGCGTACCAGCTGGGCTTATTCGAGGGAACTAAAATAAGATTGTAGAGAGGTTGGTTATTACACGATACTTTTATTCAGCTAACACCCACAACGGTACAGTTCTGATAACATATAGGCCGCTGGAACTGGTTGTCCCAGGAGTTCCACAATTATACGAATACTATGGTAAGATATAATATAATAAGATACTGGAACACTTATGATATTTGACATATAACCCAAGGTATTTCTAAGATGAACGGATCAGAGGTCAGTCTGACATAAAATTAGTATATCCCGCCCTGTTCGCATAAAATGTATCTTTTATACATTTCATCAGCCACATCTTATCGGGCCGACTAACGCGCATAACTGGAAAGTGGTGATTTCTCAATTTCCTATTAAGTATACACCTGCCAGGATGTGTTCCTTATCTTAATAAAAAGTGGTATTTTTAAACTTTGTATTTGCGTCTTAATGCTTTTATTAAAATCCCAAATTTGACTTTAGAAAGCGTCACCACACTTCAGAGAGGGCTCATTTGATTGGAAATTGAAAGTTCTAGTTCAGTTTTTAAGAGGCATGAGAGATTGGAGGGCGACTACCCCTCCCCCATACCCCTTTTCCCCCAAATGCATCCGATAAAAATTTTGAGATAGCCATTTTGTTAAAAAATTTTCAAAAGTCAGACAACAAAGACTCAGGCCCCGGGGGGGGGGGGTCTACACCCCCCCCAGGACCCGGGGGCAGGCCTTGTACGTTGTGACCTGGGGCATATATGGTTCTAATGAGAGGGATGCTCGTATAAACTCCAGAGAGGGCTCATTTGACTAGAAATTGAAACTTCGAGTTCACTTTTTAAGAGTCAAAAGAGATCCGAGGACAACTACCCCCCCCCCACGCCTTCTTTTTCCAAACCCATCTGATGAAAATTTTGAGATAGACAGTTTGTTAAAAATAGTTTAAAGTTCGGAAATGGAAAGCTCCGATATCAACACATCCCCGCCCCCCCCCCCCCGAGGACCCAGGAGAAGGCGTTCTAAGTTTTGCCCCGAAGGCATATATCGTTCTTATGAAAGGGATGCTCGTATAAACTTCATAGAGGGCTCATTTGATTGGAAACTGAAAATTCTAGTTCACTTTTTAAGAGTCAAGAGATTGAAGGGTAACATGCTCCACTCACGCCCTTTTTTCCCCAAACCAATATGCTACAAATTTTGAGAAGGCCATTTTTTTAAATTGTTCAAATTTAGATAACAAAAACTCCGGTGTAGACAAAATCCCCCAGGGCCCGAGGGGAGGTGTTTCAACTGTTGTCCTGCGGCCATATATGGTTCTTACGAAAGGGATGCTAGTATAAACTTCAGAGAGGGCTCATTTAATGAAAAATTAAATATTCTAGATCTAAACTTCAAAAGCGGTTCATTCGATCGGAAATTGAGAGTTCTAGTGCTCTTTTTAAGAGTCAAAAGATATCGGAGGATAACCAGCCCCCCACGCCCTTTTTTCTAAATGCATCCGATAAAAAATTTTAGTTAGTCATTTTGTAAAAAATAGTTCAAAGATCATATAACAAAAACTCCGGTGTCGAAACAACCCCCCAGGGCCCGGGGGAAGACGTTATAAATTATGCCCTTCGGGCATACATGGTTCTTATGGAAGGAATGCTAGTATAAACTTCAAAGAGGGCACATTTGATTTGAAATTAAATATTCTACTGCACTTTTTAAGAGTCAAAAGAGATCGGAGAGCACCTAGCCCCTCCCCTCTAATTATTTGACAGCATTTTTTACGCCCTCTAATTACGCCATTTTTTCCTCAAACCCCTCCGATAAGAAATTTGAGATAACCATTAAAAAAATAATTTTAAGATCATATAACGAAAAGTCCAGGGTCGACACAGGCCCCCAGGGCCCGAGGGCAGGCGTTGTAAGTTATGACCTGGGGGAATATATAGTTCTTATGGATGAGATGCTCGTAAAAAACTTCAGAAAGGGCTCGTTTGATTGGAAATTGAAAGTTCTACTTCAGTTCTTGAGAGCCAAAAGAGATTGGAGGGCAACTATGACCCCCACGCCTCTTTTTCCCCAAATGCATCTCATAAAAATTTTGAGAGAGCCATTTTGTTAAAAATTGTTCAAAAGCCAGATAACAAAAACTCAGGTGTCAACAAAACCCCCACGGGCCCAGGGGCAGAAGTTGTTAGTTAAGCCCTGGGGCATATATGGTTCTTATGAAAGAGATGCTCGTATAAACTTCAGAGAGGGTTCATTTGATTGGAAATTTAAAGTTTGAGTTCACTTTTTAAGAGTCAAAGAGATCCGACGGCAAATAGCCCCCCCCCCACGCCTTCTTTTTCCAAACCCATATGATGAAAATTTTAAGATAGATATTTTGTTAAAAATAGGTCAAAGGCCGAATACGAAAAACACTGGTGTCAATACAACCCTCCAGGACCCTGGGGAAGGCATTCTAAGTTATGCCCTGAAGGCATGTATTATTCTTATGAAAAGGGTGCTCTTATAAACTTCATAGAGGGCTCATTTGACTAGAAATTGAAAGTTCCCCAACCCATCCGCTACAAATTTTGAGATAGCCTTTTTTTTTAATTGTTCAAAAATTTTGGTGTTGACAGAACCCCCGAGGGCCTGGGTGGTAGGCGTTGTAAGTGTTGTTCTGAGGGTGTATATGGTTCTTATTTAAGGTATACTCGTATAAACCTCAGAGAGGGCTCATTTGATTGGAAATTGAAAGTTGTATCTCACTTTTTAAGAGCCAATAGAAATCCAAAGGCAACTAGCACCCCCCCCCCCAAAAAAAAACTTTTCTCCCAAACCCATCCGATAAAAATTTTGAGATAGCCATTTCGTTAAAAATAGCTCAAATGTCAGATAAGAAAAACCCCTGTGTTGACGCAACCCCCCATGGCCCGGGGGCAGGCGTTGAAGTAATGCTCTGGGGGCATATATGGTTCTTATGGAAGGGATACTCGCATAATCTTCGGAGAGGGTTCATTTCATTGAAAATTAAAAGTTCTCGTTCAATTTTTTAAGGTAAATAAAGATCGGAGGATATCTAGCCCCCCCCCTCCATGCCCATTTTCCTCAAACCCATCCGATAAGAACTTTGAGAGAGCCATTTTTTTCTAATGGTTCAAAAATCATATAACGAAAACTCCGGGGTCAACACAATCCTTCTATGCCCCGGGTAGGCGTTGTAGGTTATGCCCGGCGGGCATATATAGCTATTGTGGAAGGGTTGCTAGTATAAACTTCATATTGGGCTCATTTGATTGGAAAGTGAAAGTTCTAGTTCTGTTTTTAAGAGCCAAAAGAGATCAGAGGGCAACTACCCCCGCATGCCTCTTTTCCCCAAAATGCTTTCGATAAAAATTTTGATATAGCCATTTTGTTCAAAATAGTTCAAAGGTCAGATAACAAAAATTCTGGTATCGAAAAACCCCCCTAGGGCCTGGGGGCAGGTGCTGCAAATTATGCCTCGGTGGAAAATTTGGTTCCTACGGAAGGGATGCTCGTATAAACTTCAGAGAGGGCTCATTTGATTGGAAATTGAAAGTTCTAGTTCAATTTTCAAGAGGCAAAAGAGATCGGAGGGAAACTAGTCCCACCCCTACGCCTTTTTTCCACAATTACACCAGATACAAATTTTGAGATGAGCGTTTTCTAAAATAGTTCAAACATCAGATAACAAAAACTCCGGTGTCGACACAACTCCCAGGGCCCCGGGGGGCAGGCGTTGTAAGTAATGTCTTGGGGCCATATATGGTTCTTTTGAAAGGGGTGCTCGTATAAACTTCAGAGAGGGCACGCTTGATTCGAAATTAAAAGTTCTAGTTCACTTTCTCAGAGTCAAAAGAGATTGGAGGGCAACTAGTTCCTCCGCCCTCCACGCATTTTTCTTCCCCAAACCCATCTGATAAAAATCATGAGCCGGCCATTTTGTCAAAAATACTTTAAAACTTCGGGGTCGACACAGCCCCCCAGGGCCCGGGGACAGGCGTTGTAAGTTATGCCCTGGGTGCATATATGGTTCTTATAGAAGAGCTGCTCGTATAAACTTCAGAGAAGGCTCATTTGATTGAAAGTGGAAAGTTCTAGCGCACTTTTAAAGATCAAAAGGGATCGAAGGGCAACTAGCCCCCCTACCCAAACGCCCTTTTCCCCTAACCCATCCGATAATTTTTTTAGATAGTCTTTTGTTAAGAATAGTTCAAACATCAGATAATAAAAACTCCGAGGTGGACACAAATCCATTTTTTCCTTTGATATTGTAACTTTGATACTAGCTTTGATGCTTTGATGAACATTTGATTTTGAAAAAAAAGATGTTTGGTTTTGAAGTAAGGTTTTTTTTAAAACTTGAAACTTTTTGCAATCAATAACGAACAAAAATTTATTAAAAAAAAACTTTCCGAAAAAAGACGTTTTCAATAATAAGATTTTATTTAATTTCTGTTCGTTTTGGGTTTCATTTATTCTTTAAAAGTAATTTCTCGTCATTTCGAGTTTGAATTTTAACAGGTATTTGTATCTGCTTATCTCAAGTTTAAAATGGCCTTTACTTTTCTTTGAAAAACTTCTTTTTTGGATTTTTTTTTTTTAATTAATCTTATGAAGTAAACACTGGCATAAGAAAGCTCTCACTTCGTTAAATCCAAACATTTTGGTTTACGGATTGTGAGAGGTGTTTTTATTTTAATGAGGGGCACGCCAAGCACCTTAACTCCGCTCTATTCTAAGATATGCAATTGGTGTATTAGGTCAAATTCGTAAAGTCTACTCATTTCTGTTTTGTATTCGCTCCTTGCGATAAGTAAACCTTCTTCATACTTCGTTCTATAAAATCATTATTGTGCTATTGATTGAAGCTTAGTGACCTGGGTCCATTCTATCGAAAATTCAAAAGCATGTTTAATAAAAACTTTCTTTGTAAGAAACATGTTGCAAAGTTAAATCAGCCATGGTAGCCATTATGCAGGTTTATTTTCACAATTAACGTTTATTGCACTAACTAACTTTTGGAAAAAGGAGCTAAAAACCTTTTGCAAACGATCGCGATCGAAATAAAAATTAAATCTTTAACGTTATTAAGTCCAGATGTTCGAAACCCGATAGAATCTTATTTAGCCAATGTAAGTTTTTTTTCAACCACTAGTGAGACGCTGCTATGCATATTCCTCCAGCAAACTTTCCCTGAAAACTCTCCCCCGCGGAAATTTAGCCACCAGAAAATCACCCCCTGATTAGTACCCCTTCGTGTGGAAAATTACCCCCACATGTAAAATTGAGCAATCAGAGAGAAATACGACAAATAAAATAATGAAGAAAATAAGAAACTTTGGAATACTCTACCTATACTCCAAATATAGGCAGAAAATGTGGTGTAGAAGAAGGATCAGTAACCTATGATCTGCAGGTCACTGCGGTATGAACGCCGGAATTTTTTTTTGTTTCTTAAAATGATAAGAATCAAATTTTAAAAGCGTAATATAATTATTTTCTTATTCGAAACTTTTCTTATTACTCACTAAAAGAATGTTTTTAAAATGAAAATATCACTGACCCAAGCGTTCCATTAATTTTCACATTGTGGTTGATTTTCACCAGGCGCCGAAAAAGGTTGCTGACTTCTGATGCCCTATAATATTTATTATCACGTTTTTATTTTAGCTTTACTTTATTTTTGTGTTTCCGGGTGGGCTGAGTTATCATATCTGAGTAAGATAAAGGTTAAAACGGGAACGTGTGGTAATATCAAGCCTTAAGGAAAGGTTATTATATATTTCAAACTTTTTCAACAAAATAGATATCTCAAAATTCTGATTCGATATCATAGCGGTTAGAGGAAGGCCATCTAGCAGAAAATAAACCAAGGGGAGTCAAATTACCCTCAAGTAGCTCTTAACCTTTAAAAGGGAGCAAGAACTTTCAACTTACAATCGGCTATTTGAAGTGGAAGGAAAAAAGTTTTTTGGCGCTTTTCTGACCCTTTTTTGGGTTGCATTTTGAGAAAAAGCAATGTTTTTGTTTATTTTCCTTCTGCACCGGAGTCATCTTGGCCCATTTCACAAAGGTTTCAGACCAATTGAAAAATTCCGCTCTTTTTGGGGCCCTCTTTTTCTGAGAAGGGACCAATTTCAAATGGACCAATAGTTTGATTTATGTTTAGCATATTATTAAAATTTCCCCAAGAACTTACGACTGTAAGTTTTAAACTTGATCATGGAAAGAAAGTTTTGCAGAAACAAGAAAAAAGAAATGTCTTTCAAATGTAAGAATATATACTACAATATATCCTACACCACATATTCTCCCTATATTTAAAATTTCTTCTTTTTTTTTCTATATTCTTTTTATGTCATGCTTTGTTTGTGGCTGCTCAATTTTAAACTTGGGGAGAATTTTTTCGAAGGGAATTTTTGACGGGGAATTTTTTTCTCGTGTTGGATGTTTTCTGGGGAGAATAAGCAGGACACTAAAACATTGTAGAGAAAAGTTTGAGGGGCTTATTTGAAAGCTAATGCTGGGCAGTAGTGCAAAATGGTTTTTTTTTGTACTGTTTACTGTTAAAAAGTAGGACAGGAGATTTGTGAAGACAAATAGATTGATTTGTAGATTGAAAATGTATTCATTATAGATTTTATTAAGGCTAAATGTGCTTTCCTAAGTTTTAAAACAACTAGTAAACCGCATGCTTAGTGAAGACACGCAAAAAAAGAAAATATGCTCACTCTGCTGTTAGCATCGGAAGCCACCTCACTCTAATTATACAATGTAAAAATACTCAATTCGGCTCATTTTTCCGTCGTATAATGTACCATGATTGTCTTCAGATCAGTGATTGGCTCAGGGCTACAGATCCTTAGTAAATATATAATATAAGATGTAAAGCAATAAGGCTTATTTTTTCAATACAAGCCAAGGGCTACAAAACTATGAAGACTTATTGGCATCGTCGAATAGTTAGTTAATAAACAAACTAAATAAAATATTTTTTTTTTAGGTTGTGCTAGGAATCGGTACCATGGCCATGATATGTGGAACATGGGTTGGCTCAACACACCTTTTGAAGCACGGATACAATCTAGAATTTGAGTTTACAAATGTCTCTTCGGAAGAGGACATATTTTCCCCAAGGATTGTCGTGCGGAAGTCAGAGGTACTGTCTCTGTTAATCTTGTTGCTATTGCTCACGACGAAAGACTTATTCAAGTTCTATAGAGAAATTAGTATTAAATACATATTAATTAATAAAACTTTTTACACAAAATAAGTTTAAAAAAAGAAAAAATAAAGAACTCCATTAAACAAAAAATGAGCAAAAATAAAATGAAATAATCTACCAAGCGTGAATCTACCACAAATCAGCATCGATAAATAAATGAAACCCAAAACGAACAGAAATTACAATAAATAACCGAGTCAAACTCAAAACGAGCAGAAAGTAACATAAGCTGGGCTCAAAATCCCTTCCCAGGGCCAGAACATAATTTGCACTTTACTGAAAAAAAATATAAATGTGTTTACTTTTATAACTTTAATAAATCAATAATATTAACATTTTGATTACTAAATATCAGCAAGTGTATATTAAACTGATAATGCACTTTCATTTGTATTTTTTTTCAGTAAAGTGCAAATTATGTTCTGGCCTTGGGAAGGCATATGTCAAGCCTTCCAATCACTTTCGACTATTTAAAAGGGCACTAGGCCTTTTGATTTTCAATCGAATGAGCCCTTTTTGATTTTCTACGACAACGCTTTCTAAAAACACCTTATCTGCCCCAGGGCATAAATTACAATCCTTACCCTAAGGGCTGTTAGGGTGGTTGTCATCCTCTAAGATCTATTTTCCAGAACTTTCAACTGCGTTAAACAAAATGGCTATCTTAAAATTTTGATTGGATGTGTTTGGGGGAATGGTGGGCGTGAGAGAGGGACTAGCTACTCTCCAATCACTTCCGACAATTAAAAAGGGCACTAGCCCTCTCAATCTCAAATTTAATGAGCCCTTTTTGAAGTTTTTACAACAACTCTATCTATAAAAACCTTATATGCCCCCAGGGCATAACTTACAACCTTTGCCTTGGGGGCTCTGGGAGTTTTTCATCCTTAAATACATAATTTCCAGAACTTTCAAATACGTTGAACAAAATGCCTATCTATAAACTTTGATTGAATGTTCTTGGGGAAATGGTGGGCGTGAGAGGGGGGTTAATTACTCCACTCCCTCTCGACTATTAAAAAGGAAAATTTCAATTTCCAATCAAATGAGCCGTTTTTGAAATTTCTACAACAACTTCCTAAAAAAAACCTTATGTGCCCCCAGGGCATAACTTACAACCATTGCCCTGAGGGCTGTGGGGGGAGGGATTTTCATCCTTAAAGACCTAATTTCCAAAACTTTCAACTACGTTGAATAAAATGGCTATCTAAAAATTTTGATTGGATGTGTTTGGGGAAAAGGTGGGCGTGAGAGCTTTTTCAATTTCCAATCGAATGAGCCCTTTTTCAAGTTTCTATGACAAATATTTGAATAAAATCCTTATATGCCCCCCGGGCATAAATTATAACCCTTTCCCTGAAATCTGTGGGGGCATTTTCCTGCTCAAAGGTATAATTTCCTGAACTTTGAATTACGTGGAACAAAATAGCTATCTCAAAATTTTGATTGGACGTGTTTTGGGAAATGGTTGGCGTGGAAGGGTTGTTAGTTGCCTTCCAATCACTTTCGACTATTAAAAAAAGCACTAGCCCTTTGAATTTCCAATCATATGAGCCTTTTTTGAAGTTTCTACGACAACGCGTTCTATAAAAACCTTATATGCCCCCAGGGAATAACTTAAAACCCTTTCCCTGATGACTGGGGGGAGGGTTGTCATCCTCAAAGACCTAATTTCCAGAACTTAAAACTACGTTGAACAAAATGGCTATCTCAAAGTTTTTATCGGATGTGTTTGGGGAAAAAATGGGCGTGAGAGGAGTGTTAGTTGCCTTGAATCACTTTCGACTATTAAAAAGGGCACTAGCCCTTTGAATTTCCAATCATATGAGCCTTTTTTGAAGGTTCTACGACACCGCTTTCTATAAAAACCTTATATGCCCCCAAGGCATAACTTACAACCCGTGCCCTGAGGGCTGCGGGGGAGTGTCCTCCTCAAAAATATAATTTCTATCTTGAAATCAACTACGCTGAACAAAGTGGTTATCTCAAAATTTTGATTGGATGTGTTTCGGGAATGGCGGGCGTGGAAGGGGTGTTAGTTGCCTTCCAATCCCTTTCGACTATTAAAAAGGGCAGAAGCCACTCCATTTTCCAATTGAATGAGCCCTTTTCGACTTTCTACGACAACTTTTTCGATACGAAGTGCCCTGTTCTAAAGGAAAAAAAAAAATAATAAATAATACATTGTGCCAACATCATTCTTATATACCCCCAGGGCATAACTGAAAACCCTTGCCCTGAGGTTTGTGGGGAAGTTTCCTCCTCAAAAACATATTTGCTATCTGAAAATCAACTACGCTGAACAAAGTGGTTATCTCAAAGTTTTGATTGGATGTGTTTGGGGAAATGGTGGGCGTGGAAGGGGTTTTAGTTGCCTTCCAATCCCTTTTGACTATTAAAAAGGGCACAAGCCACTCCAATTTCCAATCGAATGAGCCATTTCCGAAGTTTCTTCGATACGAAGTGCCCTGGTCTAAAACCAAGAAAAAAAAATAATAAGAATAATAATACATTGTGCCAACATCGTTAGCGCCTATGATATAAAGACCCAGCACACTGCTTTGAACTTTGATTCCTTGTTTATACTATTGCTGCGGATAAATACTCTTTCCCGATATTAACGTGATATATGATATTACGCCAAACAGAATATCCTAAATCCCCCACCCCTGGAATGCAGGGCCTTCTTGCTAAATACTACCTAAAATTTGTTATGTTTTAATAAGACCCGCTAGCTGCATGAAATTTCCACGATGACTAATGTTCACCTGCTTTTAGGCTTTAACTTTGACAAAATAAAAAAAAACTTTTAGATCAGTGAATCGTTGAGGAATCCCGACATTTCCTTTTATCAAACAGTTCGTGGTGACGAACTGTAAGTAAGGAGCGACCCGGCTCAATGGTAACCGAAACTCTAGAAAACGGGTTTTTGATACCAATAGATACATCAAAAGAATCGGATTTTAATGCTGATTTCAAATATATATTTTTCATCAAGTTTAGTGCTACCAATCAAAAGTTATGAGCCTGAGAAAATTTGGCTGATTTTCAAAAAAAGGGGGAAAGACCCCCTAAAAGTTATAGAACCTCAATGAAAATCACACCATCATATTCAGCGTATTAGAGAACCCTACTGTAGAGGTTTCAAATTCCTATCTACAAAAATGTGGAATTTTGCATTTTTTGCCAGAAGAAAGATCATGGATACGTGTTTATATTTGTTTGTTTTTTTTCCCCAGGGGTGATCGTATCGACCCAGTGGTCCTAGAATATCGTGGGAGGGCTCATTAGAACGGAAATTCAAAGTTCTAGTGCCTTTTTTAAGTGACCAAAAAAAATGGAGGGCAACTAGGCTCCCTCCCACGCTCATTTTTTTCCCAAAGTCACCCGATAAAAATTTTGAGATAGCCATTTTGTTCAGCATGGTCGAAAATATGATAACTATGTCTTTTAGGATGACTTAATGCCCCGAAGTCTCCGGGGGGAGGGCTAAAAGTTATGAACTTTACCCAATGTTAACATATAGTATTTGTTATTGGGAAGTATACAGAAGTTTTCAGGAGGGTTTTATTCTGGTAGTGAGGGGGGTGGGTGGGGGTTATGTTGGAGGATCTGTCCATGAAGGAAGTTTTCATGGGGAAAGGGAAATGGCCATGAAGGGGGCGCCGGACTTGCCAGCATTATTTATTGGTTATTTGGAAGTATACAGACATTTTCAGGAAGGATTTTTTTCTGGAGAAGGGGGGATGGAGGAGGGGGTTACTCGGGAGAATCTTTCCCTGGAGGATGTTTCTTTGGGGTAAGGGACATTTCTATGAAGGGGGAGCCGGATTTCCAAGCATTATTTAAAAAACGATCAGAAATTAAATTAAAAAAAAACAAGTTTTTTTCAACTGAAAATAAGAAGCAACATTAGAACTTAAAACGAACAGAAATTATAACGTATATGAGGGGGTTCTCCCCCAAGTCAATACCTCGCTCTTTACGCTACAGTTTTTTTTAGTGCTTTCAAAAGAGCTATCTATTCTAATTAAACGGCCTTTGTGATTCAGGGGTTTGTGAATTAATTTTTTTTTTTAACTTTTAACGTAAAGAGCGTGGTATTGACTAAGAGGAGAACCCCCTCATATACGTAATAATATATACGTAATAAAAAAACAATAAAAAAAACAAGCGATACGGCTCAATAGTAATCGAAACTTTTAAAAACGGAATTTTGATGTCAATAAATGTATCAAAAGAATGGGTTTATAATGCTGATTCTAAATATATAAATTTTATTAAGTTTAGTATTACTCATCAAAAGCTACGAGCCTGAGAAAATTTACCCGAATTTTTAAAGAGGGGGAAACATCCCCTACAAGTGAAAGAATTTTAATGAAAATCGCACCGTCAGATTCAGCGTATCAGTAAACCCTATTACATAGGTTTCAAGCTCATATCTGCAAAAATCTGCAACTTTGTATTTTTTGCCAGAAGAAAAATATACGAATATAGAAGTTAGTTACGTAAGTTAATTTGTAACTTACGTCATAACCAAATTTATAGACATCCATTTAGCAAAAGAAAAGTAAAATTTTTATGCAAATTTTGTTTACTTATTCAATGATGGTGAGCCAAAATAAAAGCTGCATTAACTAAAAAACGGTCAGAAATTAAATAAAAAAAACAAGTTTTTTAAACTGAAAGTAAGGAGCGACATTAAAACTTAAAATAAATAGAAATTATTCCGTATATGAAAGGGGCTGTCCCCTCCTCAACTCCTCGCTCTTTACGCTAAAGTTTGACTCTGTCTCACAACTTTATTTTTTAAAACAATAAAAAACTTTAGCGTAAAGAGCGAAGCGTTGAGGAGGGGACACTCCCTTTCATATACGGAATAATTTCTGTTCGTTTTAAGTTTTAATGTCGCTCCTTACTTTCAGTTTAAAAAACTTGTTTTTTTTTATTTAATATAAAGTAAGGTTCTAAGTAGCATCAAATAAATTGAGAACAATTGGCTTTGAACTAACAGTTAAGAGTGATGCTATTAACAGAATTATGTGGCATAAGGGGGTACCACCCCCTCAACACTCATTGCCCCTCCCATTAGTGCTTTCATGATGCTTTCTTTTATTTCAGAAAATAAAACGAGTTGGTAAACATTTCATGTACCAACCTACCATTTAAAACGTTTGAAGGAAAAACAAAATATTTGTAATTTTGTTATTCTGAAAGCATTGTAGTGCAAATATCAACTTTTTATTGGGTAATTTTTTAGCTAGAGTATTAAATACTAAATTATTGGGTCAAAAGTAAAAAACAGGACCAGGCCATAATTTGCACTTTACTGGAAACAAAGTATATTTTAAAAGCTTTCTCTTTTTGACTTTAATACATCCAAAATAATTAAGACTTTCAGGAATGAATACCAGTATCCATACTAAACAGTCCATACCCATTTATTTTTATTTTTTGGTAGTGTTGGTTATGATGGTGATTATTATTGTTGTTGTTTTTATCTTATAAGAAATAAGAACACATAATTTGAAATAAGGATTGCTTTCAGTAAAGTACAAATTATGTTCAGGCTCTTAGAAGGTACAAGGGGCGTTAGCCCTATTCCTAGTCTTGATGGTGCCTGCTCATTTTGAGTTTGACACGGTTATTTTTTGAAATTTCTGTTCGAACGGGGATTTGCTAATTTATTGAGTGTAGTTTTTGACAGCCTTACGCTTTAAAAATTTTTTTGGCATTATTTCTGCTCATCTTTGGTTAAGTGTAGCACTTAAGTTTCCTTTGAAAAATTTCTTTTGTGGAAAGACTTTTTTTTAAATTAACGATGCACGAACGTTAACGCGATACAAAAATCATTAATCTTCGTTAACGTATATTTTTGGGTAGGTTTCAGAGACTCTATTTTTCTTACGAATAATTGCAGGAGAACCTTCACAAATTTAGAGACTGTAGAAGTACCGCCAGAACTGTATCTTGAGAGCCAAATAAGATTACAGACAAAGTACGGAACCACTAAAACCAACAACTGTGTACATCTAGAACCTGCCTAAAATCAACACAGCTGGGCACGATCCTCCCACGCCCCAAACTGTGTAAAGCTTCACTATATACTTCCTCCTATGTAGTTTCCTATGTAGTTCCGATTTCCTTGAGTCCTTTTTTATGATCTATTCCCTCCCCATTTCTGGGGTGACCTTCTTTTCGTTCGACCTCAGATGGATGGTCATACAGGGTGTAGTTCCGATTTCCTTTAGTCCTTTTTTATAATCTATTCCTTTCCGATTTCTGGGGTGACCTCCTTATCGTTCAGCCTCAGATGGATGGTCATGGATGGTGTAGTTCTGATTTCATTTGGTCCTTTTTTATTTTGTATTCCCTCCCATTTCCTGGTGCCACCTTCTTTTCATTTACCCTCAGATGGGTGGTCATAGATGGTGCACTTCCGATTTATTTTAGTTCTTTTTATGATCTATTCCTTCCCGATTTCTGGTGTGACTTTCTTTTTGTTCGGCCTCAGATGGATGGTCATATATGACGTAGTTCTGATTTCATTAGGTCTTTTTTATTTTCTATTCCCTCCCCATTCCTGGGGTGACCTTCTTATCCTTTGCCCTCAGGTGGATGGTCATAGATGGTGTTCTTCGAAATTCTTTAGTAATTTTTTGTGATCTACTCCCTCCCCACTTCTGGGGCGACCTCCTTTTCGTTTGGTCTCAGATGGCTGGTTATAGAGAGTGTAGTTCCGACTTCCTTTAGTCCTTTTTTGCGATCTATTCCCTCCCGATTTCTCGGGTGACCTCCTTTTCGTTCAGCCTCAGATGGATGGTCATAGATGGTGTAGTTCTGATTTCATTTGGTCCTTTTTTATTTTGAATTCCCTCCCCATTCATGGAGCCACCTTTTTTTTTCATTTGCCCTCAGACGGATGGTCATAGATGGTATCCTTCCAATTTCCTTTAGTCCTTTTTTATGATCAACTCCCTCCCCATTTCTTGGGCGACCTTCTTTTCGTTTGGCCTCAGATGGATGGTTATAGATGATGTAGTTCTGATTTCCTTTGGTCCTTTTTTATTTTCTATTCCCTCTCCATTCCTGGAGCGACCTTCTTTTTGTTTGCCCTCATATGGATGATCATATATGGTGTCGTTCCGATTTTCTTTAGTCCTTTCTTATGATCTTTTCCCTCCCCCTTTCGGGGGTGACCTTCTTTTCTCTTTGGTCACAGATGGGTGGTCATATATGGTGTAGTTCCGATTTTCTTTAGTCCTATTTTATGATCTATTCCCTCCCCCTTTCTGAGGTGACCTTCTTTTCTCTTCGGACACAGGTGGGTGGTCATATATGGTGTAGTTCCGACTTCCTTTAGTCCTTTTTTATGATCTCTTCACTCCCGATTTTTAGGGCGAGCTTCTTTTGGTTCGGCCTCAGATATATGGTCATAGATGGTGTAGTTTTTATTTCCTTTGGTCCTTTCTTACTTGCTATTCCCTCCCCGTTCCTGGGGGCAAACTTCTTTTCGTTTGCCCTCAGATAAATGGTCATAGATGGTGTACTTCCGATTTCCTTTAGTCCTTTTTGATGTTCTATTCCCTCTCTATTTTTGGGGTCTCCTTTTTTTTTGCCTCAGATTGATAGTCATAGATGGTGTAGTTTCCGATTTCCTTTAGTCTTTTTTTATGTTTTATTCCCTTCCCATTCCCGGGCCGACTATCTTTTCGTTTGGCCTCAGATGGATGATCATAGATGGTGCAGTTCGGATTTCCTTTAGTCCTTTTTTATATTCTATTCCCTCCTCATTTCTGGGGCAACCTTCTTTTCGTTTGGCCTCAGATGGATGGTCATAGATAGTATAGTTCCAATTTCCTTTAGTCCTTTTTTGTGTTCTATTCCCTCCCCATTCCTAAGGCGACCTTCTTTTCGCTTGGCCTGAGATGGATGGTCATAGATAGTGTTGTTCAGATTTCCCTTAGTCCTTTTTTTATGCTCTATTCCCTTTTTTATGTTTTTATGTTCTATTTCCTTTTCGGGGTGACCTTCTTTTCGTTTGGCCACAGATGGATGGTCATAGATGGTATAGTTCCAATTTCCCTTAGTCCTTTTTTATGTTCTTTTTCTTCTCCGTTTCCGGGGTAACCTTCTTTTCGTTTGGCCTTAGATGGATGGTCATAGATGGTGAAGTTCCAATTTTTTTTAGCCCTTTTTCATGTTCTATTCCCTCCCAATTCCCGGGGAGACCTTCTTTTCGTTTGGTCTCAGATGGATGGTCATAGATAGTGTTGTTCAGATTTCCCTTAGTCCTTTTTTTATGCTCTATTCCCTTTTTTAGGTTTTTATGTTCTATTTCCTTTTCGGGGTGACCTTCTTTTCGTTTGGCCACAGATGGATGGTCATAGATGGTATAGTTCCAATTTCCCTTAGTCCTTTTTTATGTTCTGTTCCCTCCTCATTCCTGGGATGACCTTCTTTTCTTTTGGCCTCACATGAATGCTCATAGATGGTGTAGTTCTGATATCCTTTAGCTCTTTTTTATGTTCCATTCCCTCCCCATTTCCGAGGTGACCTTTATTTCGTTTGGCATCGGATGGATGGTCATAGATAGTGTAGTTTCGCCTTTAGTCCTTTTTATGTTCTATTCCCTCTCCGTTTCCGGGGTAATCTTCTTTTTCGTTGGCCTCAGGTGGATGGTCATAGATAGTGTAGTTCGGGTCCTTTTGTTTTTTTCTATTCCCTCTCCATTTCCGGGGTGACCTTCTTGTAGTTTGGCCTCAGACGGATGGTCATAGATGGTGAAGTTCCAATTACCTTTAGTCCTTTTTTATGTTCTATTCCCTCCCCATTTCTGGGGCGACCTTCTTGTAGTTTGGCCTCAGACGAATTGTCATAGATGGTATAGTTCTAATTTCCTTTAGTCCTTTTTTATGTTCTATTCCCTCCCCATTCCTAGGGCGCCCTTCTTTTTGTTTGGCCTCAGATGGATGGTTATTGATGATGCAGTTCCAATTTTTCTTTAGTCGTATTTTATGTTCTATTGCCTACCCATTCCTAGGGCGACCTTCTTCTCGGTTTGCCTCAGATGGATGGTCCTAGATGGTGCAGTTCCGATTTCCTTCAGTTTGTTCTTATGTTCTATTCCCTCCCCATTCTTGGGGCGACCTTCTTTCCGTTTGTTCTCAGATGGATGGTCATAGATGGTGTAGTTCGGATTTCTTTTAGTCCTTATTTGTGTTCTATTCCCTCTCCGTTCCTGGGCGTCCTTCTTTTCGTTTGACCTCAGCTGGATGGTCAAAAGGCCCAATCTTTGATTGTCACATAACCTTCTTACCAAATTTTCGAAAGAATGAGGGAATTAAAACATTTTCGAACAATCTTTGTTATTAATAGGGATTTAATTGAGTTTTGTATTAGTCTTCACGTATAAACGAACGTTAACACAAAATACCAATCTCCAATCTTTATTAACATTAATTTTCGAGCAGATTTCCGAGAACCTAATTTTCTTACTAAGAAATCCGGTGAATAAAAAAAAAAAAAACTCGGGGAAAGAGCAAATAGGCCTATTGCCTAAATGTCGTGAAAACCAAATAAGATATAAAAAGCACAGTAGACTAGTCGAGAGGTCTTGGTCTATTTTAGGGCAGTGGGTTGTAAACCTAAGTTTGCCTTAAAATAAAAAGCAGTTGTAGGGTCAACTACAACTGTTGTAGGAATTTCCTCTTTCGATATCCTTGTTAATTTTTGAAAGAGTTGAGCAAGTAGACATTCTCAAGTGACTTTCTTATTGCTTGTTATATCGTGACTAACTGCATAGTTTGGAATATAACAAGACATCAAGGTATTTTTAATGCTTGTAAAGCTACTAAAGATCCTTATAATACCAAACACAGTACCTTGCATGCAGTTAATGACCTGCTTGAACTTTTCTTTAAAAATCTGGGACTCAGGCAAGCACGAACTGCAAAAAAAATTGGAATATAAATGTGAATTTTTCCACTGATGCGATTAATGCCAGTGAAGAGCGAGTTAAGCTTTAAGATGTGTAATTGCTGAATAAGTGAAAAGATGTCGTTGGCCTTTAAAAATCATGTTTCCCATGCAATAATGGACTTAGTCGTCAAACTGCTAGTGATACTGGAAGTAAATAGCAGCTCTTGGCCAAAATATGTAAAATTCTAAAAACTAAATTTTAGTTTGACTATTTGTCTCTGTTACTTTAAGAGGGACTGCTTAAGCTTAATCACAGTTGGAACGGGATAAAACGGGACATCTTTCAGGAAACCTCAAGAGTGGAAGAGCTTATTAATGTTCATTTGAATTAAACAACAAAAGTCTTTGTTACAATCAGTTAAATTTCAGTTCAGACGATCAGTAAGAAAATACTTTCATTCATCCATTAAATGTATTTGCTTCACCTATAAATGTTTTCAGCATAATACTATGAAACCTTAGCGTAAAGAGAGGGGGCTAAGGAAGGGACGTCCACCCTTGTATGTGGAACAATTTCTGTTCCTTTCAAATTTCAATATCGCTCTTAGCAATCATAATAAAAAAAAAACTCTTGATTATTTAGAGTTTTCTTACATCCTGGTACATTAAGGTACCAGGAAATTAAAATATTTAAACTGTTTTTAGCATGTACAATTGACTGTGTTTTGTTTTGAAGCTCTAAAGATAGGTGTTTTGACCTAGTTGGCAAGAACCATCCATATCCTTAATAATTTCTTAAAATCTCACGTAGATTTCACTATTTTTCATTTTCAACTATTCAGAGAATTCTCAGCGAAAAGTCCGAAATTCAATATTTTCACCTCAACAGTCAAATATGCTACTGCTCTCTGCATTCTAGAGAGATTTACCGAAGGAACATTTTGCATCGACAATTTGTAAAAGGGACAAGTGTAAGCAATTTTCGATTTCTGTTTCAATGACATTCAGTAGTCAGTATTGATTTAACTGAGTTTTGAAATTAATTTAGCCTGCAGGAATAAGGGATTTCTAAGCATCGTGGACTTTTAAAATTCTATCATTCAGCGAGTAAGCCCCGAGAAACTGAAAGATTGCTTTCATTTAGTTACGTGGTAGTAAGTGACCTGTAATTTCAATGGCCCTTTGTATGATATGTTTCGTAGGCCAATCCCATTTTTCCTTACGCTTATTAAATAAAAAAACAAGTTTTTTTAACTGAAAGTAAGGAGCGACATAAAAACTTAAAACGAACAGAAATTATTCCGAATATGAAAGGGGTTGTCCCCTCCTCAATGCCTCGCTCTTTACGCTAAAGTTTTTATTGTTTTAAAAAATAAATTTGTAAGATAGAGTCAAACTTTAGCGTAAAGAGCAAGGCGTTGAGGAGGGGACAACCCCTTTCATATACGGAATAATTTCTGCTCGTTTTAAGTTTTAATGTCGCTCCTAACTTTCAGTTAAAAAAAACTTTTTTTTTTATTTAATTTATGAACGTTTTTGAATTAATGCAGCTTTGATTTTGGCTCACCGTACATGAATAATTAAAACGAAATTCGCAGATTAATTTTCCTTTTTTTGGCTAAATGGCTTTCTCGAAATTTTGTTCTGACGTAACTTACGACTTAACTTACGTAGAGAATTTCTATATTCGTTTGTTTTATTACGTATATTAGGGAGTTCACCCCCTAGTCAATACCTCGCTCTTTACCCTAAAGTTCGAATTTTTGTTCGAATCACAAACCCCTGAATCACAAAGGCCGGTTAATTAGAATAGCTCTTTTGAAAGTACTAAAAAAAACGTTAGCGTAAAGAGCGAGGCATTGACTAGGGGGCGAACCCCTCATATACGTAATCATTTCTGTTGGCTTTAAGTTTTAATGTTGCTCCTTACTTTCAGTTGAAAAAACTTGTTTTTTTATTCAATTTTTGATCGTTTTTTCAATAATGCTGGGAAATCCTGCCCCCCTTGATAGGAATGTCCCTTCCCCCAAGGAAACACCCTCCATGGAAAGATTCTTCCCCGTAACCCCTACTCCAACCCCCTCCCCCCCACCAGAAAAAAAGTCCTCTTGAAAACGCCTGTATACTTCCCAATAACCAAAACTATATGTAAACAATGGACAAAGTTTATAACTTGCACCCCTTCCCCGGGGAACTTTGGGGGATTAAGTCATTCTCAAAGACATATTAATTAGATTTTCGACTATGCTGAGCAAAATGGCTATATCAAAATTTTGATTGGGTGACTTTTAGAAAAAAATGAGCGTGGGAGGGGGCCAAGTTGCCCTTTAATTTTTTTGTCACTGAATAAGGGCACTAGAACTTTTAATTTTCGTTTGAATTAGCCCTCTCACGGTAATCTAGGACTACTGGATCGATACGATCACCCCTTGGAAAAAAAAAACAAATAAACACGCGTCCGTGATCTTTCTTCCGGCAAAAAATACAAAATTCCACATTTTTGCAGATAGGAGCTTGAAACTTCTAGGAGCTATAATAGGGTTCTTGGATACGCTGAATCTGATGGTGTGATTTTCATTAAAGTTCTATGACTTTTAGGGGTTGTTTCCCCTTTTTTCGAAAATAAGGCAAATTTTCTCAGGCGCGTAAATTTGGATGGGTAAGACTAAACTTCATAAAACTTATATATTTGAAATCAGCATAAAAATCTAATTCTTTTGATGTATCTATTGGTATCAATATTCTATTTTTTAGAGTTTTGGTTACTATTGAGCCGGGTCGCTCCTTACTTACTGTTCGTTACCACTAACTGTTTGATAATAGAAATGGAAGTCAAATAGCCCTGTCTTTTTAAAGCACGATTGGCTCTCCTGCACTTCTGTGGAAAATTTTGGGCCAGTAAAAAGGCCAAAAAGATGAATGCATCTGATTAATTCTTCTGTTCCAAATTTTAAGCAAGTAAAAAGAAGAACATTTTAATTGAAGATTTTCTTAAGTAGTTTTTTTCAAGTCTCAGTCGCAAGTTGTCGCATCTGCAGTCGCAAGTAGTCTGGTGACAATCACAAGAGGCCACAGTTGCAAGTGCAAGTAGTCGCAGTTGCAAGTAGTCGCTGTACCAAGTATTTCGGGTCACAAGTCGTCAAAGTCGTAAGCGAAGGTGGCCTAAGTTACAGTTGCAAGTGGTCCTAGTTACAAGGAGTCAGTTGCAAGGAGACATTAAAACTGCAGGAGTCATTGGCTGCAGTTGCAAGTAGTGGTGGATGCAAGAAGTCACAGTTACAGTCACAAGTAGCCACAGTTCCAAGTATTGCAATAGCCATCACAGTCGGGAGTCCAACTTTCTTTTAAGAAGAAACTTTCGCTATTTATTTTTCTAATTCTCCGCGTGATATTAATTTTAGGGAATAATTTCGTTGGCACAACTTGGACAGACTTCCTGCTGAATTACTTTAGTATCAAACAGTTCGTGGTAACGAACTGTAGGTAAGGAGCGACCCGGCTCAATGGTAACCGAAACTCTAGAAAACGGAATTTTGATATCAATAGATACATCAAAAGAATAAGATTTTAATGCTGATTTTAAATATATAAGTTTCATAAAGTTTAGTCTTCCCATCAAAAGTTACGCGCCTGAGAAAATTTGGCTGATTTTCAAAAAAAGGGGGAAAGACCCCCTAAAAATTACAGAACCTTAATAAAAATCACATCATCATATTCAGCGTATCAGAGAACCCTGATGCAGAGGTTTCAAACTCCTATCTACAAAAATGTGGAATTTTGCATTTTTTTTGCCAGAAGAAAGATCACGGATGCGTGTTTATTTGTTGTTTTTTTTCCAGGGGTGATCGTATCGAACCAGCGGTCCTAGAATATCGTGGGGGGCTCATTGGAACGAAAATTAAAAGTTCTATTGCTCTTTTTAAGTGACCAAAAAAATGGAGGGCAACTAGGCCCCCTCCCAAACTCATTTTTTCCCAAAGTCACCCGATCAAAATTTTAAGATAGCCATTTTGTTCAATATGGTCGAAAATATGATAACTATGTCATTTAGGATGACTTAATCCCCCGAATTCCCCTGGGGGAGGGCTGAAAGTTATGAACTTTACCAAATATTAACACATAGTATTGGTTATTGAGAAGTATACAGACGTTTTCAGGGGGATTTTTTCTGGTAGTGGGGGTGGGTGGGTTGGTTAGGGGGTTATGTGGGAGGATCTTTCCATGAAGGAAGTTTTTATGGGGGAAGGCGCATTTCTATAAGGGTGCGCCGGATTTCCCAGCATTATTTAAAAAAAAGATAAGAAATTAAATAAAAAAAAACAAGTTTTTCAACTGAAATTAAGGAGCAACATCAAAACTTAAACGAACAAAAAATATCTTTTATATGATTGGGCTCACCCCCTAGTCAATGCATCGCTCTTTAAGCCAAAGATTTTTTAGTACTTTCATAAGAGCTATTTATTCTAATTAACGGCTTTTGTGATCAACTGTGCGATTTAAATTTTTAAAGAATTGGAACAAAATTCGAAGTTTAGGTTAAAGAGCAATGTACTGACTAGGGTGCGGACCCTCTAATATATGTATTAAAAATATATTAATACAGAAGTTTGTTACGTAAGTTAATTCGTAAGTTATGTATATTTATTACTAATAAAAACGTTCGTAAATAAAATTAAACAAGTTTCGAGAAAGCCATTAACCAAATAAAAGTAAAATTAATATTCAAATTTTGGTTTAATTATTCATGTACGGTGAGCCAAAATCAAAAGCTGCATTAATCCAAAAACGTTCAAAAAGTAAGGAACGGGGTTAAAACTTAAAACGAACAGAAATTATTCCGTATATGAAAGGGGCTGTCCCCTCCTAAACGCCTCGCTCTTTACGCTAAAGTTTGACTTTCTCACAACTCTATTTTTTTTAAACAATTAAAAACTTTAGCGTAAAGAGCAAGGCGTTGAGGAGGGGACAGCCCCTTTCATATACGGAATAATTTCTGTTCGTTTTAAGTTTTAACGTCGTTTCCTTACTTTCAGTTAAAAAAAAACTTGTTTTTTTTATTGAATTGACAATAAAAAGGCGAGATAAAAAAAAAATAGGTATTTCCAGTCAGCACAATGAAAAGGCTTTCAACTTTTCTTTCTTTGCGAACTTAAAATTCATTTTATTAGATTCTTTCACTATAATATATTTTCCAGCTATAAAAAAATTAGGCATAAATTCATTAGTTAAGCCAAAGCTCTAAATGAAGATATGCTAAATAAGTCATTTAACAATGATGATATGCTACGCTAATGGCCTTAAGCATGAAAGAGGCCTCCAAGCCTCTCACGCTCCGTGGATTTTATAGGTTCTTACGAGTTCCCTTCTATGATTTAATTTAGTTTTCACACAATTTGCCTTTTTTTTTTATTGTTTTTCCGAATATCCTTCTCTTTCAAAACTTTCTTAGCACAAAAAAGGGACATGCAGGAAAAATTATTTGGATCAGAAAAAATGATGGATTCGTCCCATTATTTTGGATTTTTCGATATATCGAAAGCAAAAAAAAACATTCTCGTTTCACTCAAATCACGAAATGGGCCGTTTGTTATCAAATTAAAATTCAAGCTTTGTTCTTTGATTTACTGTTTAAAAGAGAAATTAAGTCGTAAAATATACGTTGACATCTAAATCATACTCTGTTTACCTAAATTATACGAAGCGAAAAGGCAAATATCCTTTTGACTTCGGCCCACGAGGAATTTTCCATGGAATTTTTGAAACCATTGGGGTATGCATGTAAATCCGCATCTCAGATGCTAGCCACAGTCTTATGCCAAGTCCGAAAGTTAAACACTACTGAACTGTAATTAAATTCTAGATTCCGATCAATCGGATCTGAAGCTCAAAGAATTAGAGGCTTATCCTAAGACGGAGTCAAATATCTAACGAATTTGACATGTAGCCTTGCATTTACTACCGCTGAACAAAACAAAACACTAGCAAGCTATTATAAAAGTTAGAACAGATTCTAATTTGATCGGTCACGACAACCTGCAGCGTGTGTAATAGACTTTCGCAACAAGGTGACATTTCAAAAGGTCTTTGTCTCTTCATAAATTGCATTTTCCGGTCAGTCTGGGTTTTTAGCTCAGCATTAGCTACTGACCCGTATCATTGTCAATTCGGTTTTGAATTGCCGGTGTTATTTATTTATTTTTTTTTCTCCGTAAAAAAAAAGAATGAGATTGGCTTACAAAAATACGTCACAAAAATAATTCAATGAAATTAAATTTAATTCAAATAGAATTAAAGCACACTTTATAACATAGAAACCACAGTTTATAGAATTAGCAGCATGATCATTCTCTATCTCTCCCATTATAAAAACCCGGACAGGGGTGCGAGTGCTCCGGAGAACGTTTTTGCAGATAGAAACATAGGCGTTATCAGATCTTTTCGCGGGTAGACAAGTCAGATTTCTCTTGGACACGAAACAAGTGGAAACCCGCTATTACGAATAATGCACTTGGTAACCATTTCTCAGTGATTGACGATAACAGACTAATCCGCTAAGGCAGAAACAAGTGGGAGGAGCTTTTTGTTCGCACCGAGACCGAAGACCAGAAATTATCTGCGATAAGCTTACTGTCTATAAACTGTGATAGAAACATAGGACTGGAATTTCTCTTACTCTCTTTGTTGATATTATTGAAGCCCAGTGCGAAGTTTGCTTTTGCTTAGAACCAACCAGGTATCTACAACTTCAAAAGAATAAAATGGGTATAGACAGAATACACACGCTATCCGGATGATGGCAAATTTTCAAAGGATAGCTAAAACTGTGATTACCTAAGAGAAGTGACCTTTATCTGCCTCATATTTACAAGTCATTGAAAGGTCCAACCACGAGGAGTTTTTATAACCCACTTCGTTCTTTGAGCATTTTGCAGCTAGATCAGTATTTCCCAACGGATTTCGAACCATGCCCCACCAAGATGTCTTTATAATCCTGATGTCCCTCCTCGTGATATTTACACCTTTTATTCAAAATTTTACGCGTATTCACTTGAAGGAAGCTTAAAAGGCCACTAACTTGGTGTATATTTTTGGTTGTCTTCTAGCCCTTTTTATATTAATAAAAAATATAGTCTGAATACAACACTTTTTATAGGTTCCAAGGTACTTGTATGATATACCCCCTGCAGCTCAAGAAGCGAAGTTAGGTTAGTCCTAATAAAATATAACTAAGTATGATAAAAATATAATGCTTTGGAGACAATTTGGGCTATATATTTGCACATTAGGGTGAGTGGGTGGGGGTAAAGTACAGTGGGTCTGCATGCAAAATGTGATAGCTACAATTACTCCGATATTATGAAGTAAGAAGTGTTTTCTGACTTCACAATGTCTAAGTCTAAATACTTTACCCCCCCCCCCTACCTAATATTCAAATAAAAAGCCCAAATTACATGTTTTCCATCTATTATGTCAATTCTCTTTGTCTTTTCTCAAGTTAAGTTGAAAGAAACTAGCGAAAGAAACCAGTTTACAGTGTGTCAATGCATGAGCAACTTGAGCTCTAGGGGTATATCACACAAGTACCGGTTCCACTTCAACTGAGCTCTCGTTTAACTGAACCCTTCACTACTGAACCATCGTGCATCTGACCCCAGATGCAACTGAGCCCCCGTGTCACTGAACCTCAGTGCAATTAAGCCCCCATGCAACTGAACCCTCATGTAACCAAACGGTCATGCAACTGAACCCATCTACTATGGGAGACTGGTAAGTCTCCCTTTTTCTGTTTTATTTCTCAAGTAATGACAGGGCACTAGAATATCGTAGAGAACGGTTAAATGTTATTTGAAATCTAATATTCTCATTTTCACATTTTTTTTTTTAATTTTCTCATGACAACGCCATCATAAAATGTCTTATACAACCAAAATCCAATTTTAGTGTCATTTCTGGAGTGTATAGGCTTGAAACCATAGAGAAAGGGTTTCAGGTGTAAGCCTGGAGTGTAAAGCCATAAAACCTTGAAATATGGAGTGTAAAGGCTTGGCCTACCACTGAAATCTCCATGATCGAAAATCCTCATATTCATGATTAAAATTCCCCTTTTCAATACTTCCCTACCCAGTCACCTTTGCGAATGGAAATTGAAAAAAAAGGTTATGAAAGAAATACCAAGTCAAAAAAATACTATCCTAATGTAAAGCTGACTCGTTAATGATAAAAGCTATTACTTATTCGATTTATTATATTATATGATATTATAATGATTGCAATACTAAAATTTACTACGAAACAAATTCCTGAAAATTACGAAAAGGCAATAGTTAGTCACTGGAATATCGTAGAGGCGCTGAAATGAATAACCTTCTGAGGTTCTCGGAATTAGAGTTTTATTTCCCCCATCCCATTAAGTGTGCATTAACTGACTGTTTTCATGTTAAGTAGCATAATTCACTGAAATTTCCAGATAAAAAAACCGTTGAGTCACTATTCAAACCTGCTTACAGGTTTAGTAATTGCAACAGGCACATTATTCTTTTAGAGTCTTTTTCAGTAGAAATTTTTGAGCTTGTGAAGCTTTACTTTGTCCCCAATATTGTTCAGTTTTTCTTCAAATTCTTTCTGACTTTTGTGTATTCCTTGACTAGAGTTTTTTAAGTATAGTGGTTCTGAGGCTAGAAATAAGTTACTGAAGATTTTGAATGCGATTTTTGAAAAAGGGGAAGTATCTAACGATTTTAGGATAACCTTAATTAACCCACTGTATAAGAAAGGTGATAAGGGTGAGTGTGGTAATTATCGATTCATTAGTCTGGTCTCTGTAGGTAGCAAATTACTTAGTAATATGATACTTTTCAGACTGAGAGATGCTGCAGACAAAGTTTTAAGAGAACAACAGTGCGGTTTTAGGAAAGGTAGAGGATGTGTCGACCAAATTTTCACTCTTAGGTTAATAATTGAGAAAGGCCTGAGTTGTCAAACACCTTTGGTCCTCAGTTTTGTAGATTATGAGCAAGCGTTCGATACTGTTAATAGAAGAGTTTTAGGAAAGGTCTTACCCTTGTATGGTACACCAGACGAATACATTAAAGTGATTAGTACTATGTACGAGAACAACACTGCTGCGGTTAAGGTAGGAACTTAGGTTAGAAACTGGTTTTGTATTAAATCAGGACTTAAGCAGAGTTGTGTTCTATCCCCCTTTATATGGATCATATTGATAGACTTTGTCTTAAGGAGCACAGGAAAGGCAATGTGAGACCACGGAATCAAATGGGGAGGAAAAACTCTTTTCAACTTGGATTATGCTGATGATTTAAGCTTCCTAGATGAAAGACTGAGCAAAATGAATAAACTTTTAGAGGCTTTGCGAGTTCAAGGTGCTAGAATAGGTTTAAGAGTTGGCGTTAAGAAGACTAAATCACTAGGGCTAGGAATAAGTGAAGATGAAAAGTTGACGTTGGGTAACAAAAAGATTGATAAGGTGGGCAGCCTCACTTACCTTGGTAGTATTAATAGGTAGGAGCAGTAAAGATATTAAAAGTAAAATAGCAAAGGCTCAGGGTATTTCTTCACAGTTAAAAAGATTTTGGAAGAATAGGAAGATAAGTCTCAAACCAAAATTAGAATATTGAAAGCTACAGTGATGAGAGTGGTCAAAATTGGCTCTGAAGCATGGGCGCTCCGAAAAGCGGATTAAAATTTGCTAGATGTTTTCCAGAGAAATTGCCTACGGATTGTTCTTGGTACCCGGCTGACTGACCGTATTTTAAACAGTAGGCTATAAGAAAAATGTGGTTCAGTCCCGCTTTCTAGGGCTATAATGAAGGAAAGGTTGAGATGGCTAGGGCACGTTCTGCGTATGAAGGATGACAGATTACCTAAGATTGTTCTTCTCGGCCAACCGTCTAGGGATAAACGGAAAGCAGGTCGCCCTCATCTGGGGTGGGACGATGTCATAAAGAATGATATTAAGGATATAGGAACTTTCTGGGATGTTGTAAAGAGAGAGGTTTCAAATATATTGGGATAGAGGAGGAGATTGCGTAGCTGCGTTAGCCTCAGGCATCTTGGTGCTAAGGCGAGTCGTTAGTAGTAGTAGTAGTAGTAGTAGTAGACTAGAGACTACATTCTATTAAAATTTAAGTCCGACCAGCGTAAAAGCTTTTTCCAATCTCAGAGCTAAGGCCCGAATTAAACGACCCTTCCTATTCCTACATAAAACAAAAATAATTATACTATTTGACCAAGCATGTGGATGGAAATTAAAATATGGGCATTTTAATGTAAACTGGATAAAGTCCTACTTGAATGGAGTAACTATTAACTTTGTCAAGCACGAAGAGATATACGCAAGGAATGTCCTGAGAAAGAAACGTGTTCATTCGCTGCCAGCGAAAGAAACTAGTAGCAATCGCGGCTCTGCCAGCACTTTTTCTTTGGTCCAAATTAGTTTAGCTTTCCCAAATTAGATAAATAAGTTAAAATTACAAACGAAGCGAGGAGCGTATTTTGAGCTTCTAATCAGTAGGCTGGTAGTTCAAACTTGTTCTTAGACCTTGGGTTGAGTTCAGTGAAACAAGGCTTAATTTAAATGTGGGTGAGTTACGTAAGGGTTAAGTCAAAAGATGGTTAATCACGGGTGGGGTTCAGTTAAATGGGGTAGAGTTGCACGTGGGCTGAGTTGCACGTGGCCCAGTTAAACGGCGGTTCGGCTACATGAGGTTTCAGTAATCAGGGTTGAGTTGCACGGGGATTGAGTAGCATAAGGGTGTAGTTGCGCGAGTGTCCAGTTAAATCGGTTTGAGTTGCACGTGGGTCTAGCCAAATTGGGGTCCAATTGCACAAGGGTTCAGTTAAATTAGGTTGAGTTGCTCAGAAGCTTAGTTACATATCTTCAGTTATATGCACACCCCTTTTATACAATTTACAATGTCATTACTACACTATCATGTTTTTTGTGATCTTTAAATGCATTTTAATGTGATGCCATTCACATTATATTTTTTTTAATGTAGACTCTGAACTAAAGTCAGCCAAAGTTTGCACTTCCTACCCGTGACGCACCAAAATATTGCCATACCCCATCAGTGGGGTATGTGCCCCAAGTTGGAAATCACAGAGCAAGATAGTTAGCTACATGGAAGCCTTAAATGACAAACAGACCCTGGGCTTAGTCTCGGATCGAGTCTTAAAAATTAATATAACTGAAGTCTGATTTTGAAAGAATCTAATTTAAGACTCAGATCCAAGACTGATTCCATCTTGTGAACACCACTCATTTTGAATGTTAGCAGGTTTAATATTTTTACATTCTGTACCAAATTCAATATGTTTCTCTTTTACAGGGGCTCCAATAGCAATTTCTCACGGCTGGTATTGGCTCTAAGCTCTCTAAGCAGACAAGGTTGCAAAGTTTTGAGTATCTGGAGGGGCTAGAATTCACAGTTTAAAATGGGTTAGATTTTGAAAAACGAATGCTTTTAGGTTCGAATGCTTTTAGGGAATGGCTCCAAGCTTCATTCCCTCTAAGGCTTGCTTCTAGGAGTGAAAAATTGGTTGAAAGCGGGAAAAAATTTGGAACAAAGTAAAAGGGGCTAACATTCGAAGGAAGTTCCACGGACCACGAACGGTCGTTCCATGAAACCAAGCTCACTTTTAGGAGCATCCGTGTAAAACCTGCTATATTTTAGTCACTACAACTGTATCGTAACTACTAAACCTGTTTCCGCCGCCCCAAGAGATTTTCGCATGACAGTTAGAAAAGTTCAATCACTGAAATCGTCACGTGAAATCGACAGTTAGAAAAGTTCAGCTGAAATCGTCAAAATTATGAACATGTAGCATATATATTTTCCCAGATCTAGATCAAGTATACTAGTTAGAGCAACTCTGTTTCTAGGGCTGCAATGAAGGAGAGATTAACGTGGATAGGTCAGGTTGTACGTACGAGTGACGATAGGCTTTCAAGAAGGTATAAATGACAGGCAGGAGGACATAAGAACATCCTTACAGAAATCGGTGTTTCAAAGGAGGGAACAAATTGTCAAGCACTGAACAGGGTGATGTGGGAAAGAGCTAATGCACAGCAGTATTGGCCTCAGGTGGCTTGGTGCTGCGATGAGCTGCAAAAAGTAATGACAGTATTATGCTGAATTTGTGTGTTTTAAGTGTTCAAAACATGGTTCATTCAATCTCTTACTCCGTGTCCTCGGACAGGAAGAAAAGAAAACATAGGATTATACAGATCGTGGTAATGAACTGTGAGTAAGGAGTGACTAACCTCAATAGCAATCGCTCTTTACTCTAAAGCTCGAACTTGTTCCCATTTCCTTAAGAACGACTCCTGATGCATAAGCTTTGTTTAATTAAAACAACAAGAGGTTTCTTAGAAATGCAAAAAAACTTCAGCGTAAAGAGTGAGTCGTTGAGGAGGAAGCAACCCCCTCATATACGTAATTTTTTTTTTCAATTGAAGTTTCAATGTTGCTCCTTAATTTCAATTGAAAATACTTGTTTTATTTAATTAGATTTAAGGGGATTGGAAACTTTCATAATATGCAGCACAATAGCGCTGCCTAAGTAACGAACGATGTTGGTACAAAGTATTATTTATTTATTTATTTAGACCAGGGCACTTCGTATCGAAGGAGTTGTCGTAGAAACTTCGAAAAGGGCTCATTCAATTGGAAATTCAAAGGGCAAGCGCCCCTTTTTGATATTCGAAAGTAATTGGAGGGCAACTAACCCCCGTCTCACGCCCAGCATTTCCCCTAACGTATCCAATCACAATTTTGAGAGAGCCATTTTTTTTTCAACGTAGTTGAAACTTCTGAAAGTTAGGTCTTTGAAGATGATAACCGCCCACAGCCCTCAGGGCAAGGGTTTTAAGTTATGCCCTGGGGGCATATAATGTTTTTATAGAAAATGTTGTAAAAACTTCAAAAAGGGCTAATTCGATTGGAAATTGAAAGGGCTAGTGCCCTTTTCAATAGTTCAAAGTGGTTGGCCTCAGGGCAAGGGTTGTAAGTTGTGCCCTGTGGGCATATAAGGTTTTTATAGAAAGCATGTCGTAGAAACTTCAAAAGGCTCATTCGATTGGAAATTCAAAGGGCCGGTGCCCTTTTTAATAATCAAAAATGATTGGAGGGTAACTAACCCCCTCTCACGCCCACCATTTCCTAAAACACGTGCAATCAAAATTTCGAGATATCTATTTTGTTCAACGTAGTTGAAAGTTCTCGAAATTAGGTCTTTGAGGATGATAACTGCCTCTGAGCCCTCAAGGCAAGGGTTGAAAGCTATGCCCTGGGGCCATATAAGGTTTTTCTTATAGAAAGTGTTGTCGAAGAAAATTTCAAAAAGGGCTCATTTGATTGGAAATTGAAAGGGCTACTTCCCTTTTTAATTGTAGTTGAAAGTTCTGGAAATTATGTCTTTGAGAATGACAAACCCCCCACACCCCAAAGGGCAAGAGTTAAGTTATGCTCTCGGGCCATATAAGGTCTTATATATAGCGTTGTTGTAGAAACTTTAAAAATGGCTCACTCAATTGGAAATTGAAAGAGCTAATGCCCTTTTTAAAAGTCGAAAGTGATTGGAGGGAACTAACCCCACTCTCACGCCCACCATTTCCCCAAACATATCAAATCAAAATTTTGAAATAGCCATTTTCTTCAACGTATTTGAAAGTTCTGGAAATTAGGTCTTTGAGGATGACAGCCCCCCACAGGCCTCAGGGCAAAGGTTGTAAGTTATACTCTTGGGGCATATAAGGTTTTTAACGAAAGGGTTGTCGTAGAAACTTCTTAAAGGGCTCACTCAATTGGAAATTGAAAGGGCTAGTGCCCTTTACAATAGTAGAAAGTGATTGGAGGGCAATTAAACCCCCGCTTGCGCCCACCATTTGCCCAATCGTATCCAATCAAAATTTTGAGATAGCCATTTTTTAGCGTAGTTGAAAGTTCTGGAAATTAGGTCTTTGAGGATGACAACCCCCCCCCCCCCACAGACCTTAGGGTAAAGCTTGTAAGTTATGCCCTGGGGGCATATAAGGTTCTTATAGAAAGCGTTGTTATCAAAACTTCTAAAGGGGCTAATTCGATTGAAAATTGAAAGGGTTAGTGCCCTTTTTTAAAAGTCGAAAGTGATTGAAGGGCAACTAGCCCCCTCCCATGTCCACCATTCACCCAAACACATCCAATCAAAATTTTGAGATAGCAATTTCGTTCAACGTAGTTTAAAGTTCTGAAAATTAGTTCTTTGAGGATGACACCCCCCGCCCCAAAACCCACAAGGCAAGGGTTGTAAGCTATGCCTTAGGGGCAAATAAGGTTTTTATAGAGTGTTGTCGTTGAAACTTCAAAAAGAACTCATCGATTGGAAATTCAAAGGGCTAGTGCCCTTTTTAATAGTCTAAAGTTATTGGAGGGCAAATAACCCCCTCTCACGCCCACTATTTTGCGGAACACGTTCAATTTAAATTTTGAGATAGCATTTTTGTTCAACGTAGTTGAAAGGTTCGGAAATTATGTCTTTGAGGATGACAAACCTAACACAGCCTCCAGGGCAAAGGTTGTAAGTTATTCCCTGGGGGCATATAAGGTTCTTATAGAACGCCTTGTCGTAGAAACTTCAAAAAGGGTTCATTCAATTGTGAATTGAGAGGGCTAGTGCTCTTATTAAAAGTCAAAAGCGATAGAAGGGTGAATGCCCCCCCCCCCATGCCCATCATTTCCCCAAACATTTCCAATCATTATTTTGATATAGCCATTTTGTTGATCATAGTTGAAGGGTCTATAAATTATATATTTGAGTATGACATCCCACCCCTCCCCCACAGCCCTCAAACTTAAGGTTGTAAGTTATGCCCTGGGGGCATATAAGGTTTTTATAGAAAGCGTTGTCGTAAAAACTTTAAAAAGGACTCATTCGATTTGAAATGGAGACGGCTATTGTCCTTTTTAATTGTCGAAAATAATCAGAGGGAGAATCACCCCCCCCCCCCACGCTCAAGTCCATCATTCCCCAAACATTTCCGATCAACATTTTAATATGGCTATTTTGTTCAATGTAGTTAAAAGGTCTGGAAATTATGTCTTTGAGTATGACAACTCCCCCCCCCATAGCCCTCAGGACAAGGGTCGTAAGTTGTGCCCTTGGGGCATATAAGGTTTTTATAGAAAGTTTTTTCGTAGAAGCTTAAAAAGGGGCTAATTCGGTTGGGAACTGAGAGGACTAGTGCCTTTCTTATTAGTCGAATGGGATCAGAGGGCAAATGCCTCCCCCCCACGCTCATCAATTCCCCAAACACTTCCAACTAAAATTTTGAGAGAGCCATTTTGCTCAACGTATTTGACAGGTCTGGAAATTATGTCTCTGAGTATAACAAATCCCCCCAGCCCTCATGGCAAGGGTTGTAAGTTATGCCCTGTTGGCATATAAGGTTTTTATAGAAAGTATGGTCATGTAAACTTTGGAGGGGGCTCATTGGATTGGTAATCAGACGCTCTAGTGCTCTTTTTAAGAGTCAAAGTGATCAGAGGACAGCTACCCATGGTCAAAATGTATTTTTTCTCCACTAATGGGAAAGAGAATGAGGACATATATAAATTGGAAGCTAAGCATGCATCGGAGAATATAAAAGTAACCAGACCTGTAAGCAACTTTTTGTTGACTATCCAAGATCTGTAAACCTTGCCATAGAATGAAGTACATCTGAACAGACATTTGTTTGAACAGGAGAATCATTTATTATAAAAGTAAATGAGTTTAGTTGCTGACTTAAAACTTCTAAGTTATCTTAGATAATCAACAATCAATATATATTTTAAAATCTGGTTTTGTTTCGGCCAATTAAACTAATGATCCAAGATAGGGATTTTAATCCCTATAGGATCATTAGTAGTGGTCATAAAATTAGTGTTGAACGATGAGTGGATTTTTTCAAATAGACTATTCATGTTTACATTTAGTTTCCAATACATAGAAATATCACAATCAACACGTCAAAGCTATTATCTTTTCATATCCTCATCATGCTTGCAGTGGTTGCTAGTAAAGAGTGAACCAAGTAAAGTAAACCTAGTAAAGAGTGGTAGTAAAGAGCGGTTGCTAGTAAAGAGTGAACCAAGTAAAGTAAACCTAGTAAAGAGTGAACCATGGTCCATAGTAACCAAAAGTTTAAAAATTCATTCTGAAAAGAACTTCTCCTGTGAGAAACAATTACCATTTGTATCTGATTCAGGAATAATAACTATTACTTCAATTAATCTTAATAGTAAAATGTTTTTGCGGAAACTTTTTAAAGCATTTTGAAAAACAACTTGAAACACCCTATAAAATGGCTTCGAGTCGAAATAAACAGTACGCCATTAAAATCGCCTTTGTTGAAACCCAACACGGAAAAAGTACTGCCCCCCGCCCTGAACAACAAGCACTGTCACTTTTTTACATGGTAAGTCCTGATTTGTACCCCGTTTTTCTTCTTCTTTTTTCCTCCGCCAGTAGTAGGCAACTGGATCATCATAGGGAGTCGTCTAAGAGCTCATTTGAAGGCTAATTTTAATATATAAGTGCTTTTTATAAATTCGACTTGATAAATTTCCCTTCTCATCATAACGTACTATATGACACCCAAATATTCAATTTGCGTGCCATTTCTGGATAGTAAAGGCTGGGTAGCATGAAGAGGGTACCAACATAATCTCTTTAGTCGAAAACCTTATGCCTAAGGTATACAATTCCCCTTCTTGCTTACTCCCATTCCCACCCTGAATAAGTTTCTTAAATCGTCTGCTGACTAGCAGAAATAACAGGCTACTGCAATATCGTCGAGAAGTGTTTAACAGCTTGATTCAAAGTTCTTGGTTATATAAACGTGTTTTTTTGTAGATTCGTCTGGATAACGTCATCGTTAAGTGTTGTATGGCACTTTTGCATCATTTCACAAAAGTTGAGACTGGAAAGCAAAAAGAATGCCATTATAATCTTTATAGTCTTTAAAGTCCTTCAGTTTTCTGGAATCCCCATAAAAAATTCATGGCATTGTATGAATTTAGCGGAACAATATTTCTAATTATAAAACAAATTGTGTGTTTCGATAAGAGCCTGAAGCCCTTCAAACATGGCAGCGTAAAACCGCTACAAACCCGGTGTAGTTTGTTGTAGCTATGCAGCCATGAGAAAACAAGCAGATCGTCATTACTGTAGACAAGCAGGGCCGTCGTGTATGTGGAGGGGAGGCGGACGCCCCCCAATGTTTTTGGTCACTTGGTAAAAAAAAATCGGTAAAGTTGTGGCGCTTGGCGCCACGATTTTTCCGACGCCACTAAAATTCTTTTTTCGGTTCAATAAAGACCAAGGCAATACTGACATGTCATCTACAGAAATTTTGAACTTGATCGGTAAGCACAGCAGTTTTACGTACTCCTGCTGTGATTTTACAGATGGCGCCACAACTTTCTATTTGGTTAAATAATCAGCATTAAAATAGTGACATGATATGTACCGAAATCTAAATCTTGGTTAGTAAAAAAAGTGGTTTTACTGACTCATGCAGTGATTTTGCATATTGTATTCAAAATGGACAGTATGCTAATTATATTAACAGAAAAACAGTCGGTAAAAATGGCCAGCCAGTCAGTAAAATCTCTTGCTCCCCCCCGAAACATTTTGGCTAGTAACGACACTGTAGGCATGACCTTATAAACAAAGAAATAATATAGATAAGACACATTTATAGACAAGTATTTATAGACTATACTATAGTATTTAAACTATAGTATAACTATATAAGCTATAACTATATAACTATAACTATATATAACTATATAAAACTATATAAACTATAGTATTTATAGACAAGACAATAAATGGATATTCATTTTGGTATTTCAACACTAGTATTTCATTCGGTCAAACGAATACCGATATTGGACATTGGCTAATACCAAATATAAAGTTTTCACCTGGGCGCCAGACTATTTGTGTTTTACTGTTTTAATTTGACCGAGCACGGCTATACTTCTTCAAAATTAGTGTTTTCTATTATAGGCCTATTCATTGTTAAATTAAAAAAGTTAAAAATACTATCCATTTATAGCTATTTTGGCCTATTTCTCATCTTAGAATGTAAAAACAAGAATTTCTTGTGCTTAATCTGCTTACAAGATTTATTCAGACTCAACTAATCCTTCATTTTCGGCCCAAGAGAAATTTACAATTTATTATTTATTCCTACAAGCTTTTGTGGACTGATTAGTTTATGTTTAATCGTAGCTTAAACTGGGGGAAATGGCTGGGAAAGAGAGCCACTCTTATCTCAGAATAGGAGAGAATAATCATAAAAGAAATATTTTTGTATTAATGGAAAATAAACACACATACTAATAAGTGGTACTAGTGCAGGGGTTGCTCTCCTCAGAAAAAAAAACCCAATAAAATCCTAAAACTATTATTCAAGACTGTAAAATGCTTACTTATATTATTCCTAAAAGTGTTTCACTTGATTTTACCTCCTAATGTGCAAATATATAGCTCAAACTATACATACAATTAAGTGTTTGCAATTTTTTAAAGGGGGTTTAAGAATATCTTTGTGTTTCCTTCTAAGAAGGGCAACTACTCCACTAGTATCTAGTAAGCCATTCAAATCTATAAAGACATACATGGACTTTAATTTTCTCAGTTCTAGGTGTTTACCCCCACCCCCGCGGAAAATATCCCCCCCCCAAAAAAATGACCTCCGGAAAATACCCCCAGCGGGAACAAGCCTATAAAATACCCCTCCCCCGCGGAAAATACCCCCGGCAAAATAAGACTTTCCAAATTTGAGAATTTTATTCGATTTTTTTTTCCGTAGGGGGAAGGAATTTTGGTACTTGTGTATTATGTGCCACTCACTCAAGTTTACGCTGTGCAAAATTCGATAACATACCAGTTTTTTCATTAGTTTCTTCGTTACTTTAGAAATAAATTTGGGCTACAGATTTGCATATTAGGGGGGGGGGCACAAATAACATAAACTTGATTAGCGATCATCATAAAACACTTAAATGAAACACTACATTAACCTAATAATAGTACTTTACTTAGTACCTGGAAAAATGGTCATGAAAAAAACACTTAACACTGGGGAAAAAAAAGCTCAAACGAACATTACATTTACTTTAAACTGGGATTTTTTTTTTTTTTTTTTTTTTTTAATTAATAAAATTTCCAGATACCTTGATATTCTTCTGTAATTTTTTAGTGACCATACCTAGAATGAATATTTTCTCTACCTTCAAACTGTCCAAATACTTTACCACCCTCCCCGTCCCCTTATGTGAAAATATGTAGCCCAAGTTATATATTTCCCATATATTCTGTCACTTGTCTTTGTCTTGTCTCACGCTAAGCAGAAAAAAAACTAACGAAGAAATCGGTTTGATCTCGAGTTTTCCGGGGCAGGGGTATTTAATGGGGGGGGGGGGTATTTTCCGGGGTTTATTTTCCGTGGGGGTGGTATTTTCTGGGAGGATATTTTCCAGGGGGGGTATTTTCCACGGGGGGGGGGGGTATTTTCCGGGGGGTATTTTCCGCGCGGGGGTATGTTCCTGAGGGTAATCACCGGGTGGGTAAACGCCGGCCATCAATTTATTCAATTATCTCTGGCTGATAGGGGGAATTCTGGTAAATTTGAGTTCCATAGAATGACGTTATCAACAATAACTTTCAGCATGAAACCTTAAGCTAAAGAGAAAAATCAAAAATGTTCTATCATACTTCTGTTTTTAAAAGCGTGCTTGAACTCTATTAAATATACTTTAAAACAAAACTGGCTATACATGACGTTCGACCGCAAAAAGAAAGAATACGAAGAAAAGATGTAGAAATAATTAAGAAACCAGAAGCAATGTGTTTTTCAGCCAGTGGAAAAAAAATTAAAAGACGAAACAAATATTTCGGCAAAGACCTTTGCCAAGCCTTCCATGGTTCTCAATAGAGAAGAAATAGGTGTGAATAAAATAAAAGCTAACCTTATGGAATAAGTTATATAAATAAAGAAAAATGATTGAACAAGCGACAAGCTAAATAAATGAAAGACCTTTCAAGAACTTTATTGCAAGAATTCTTTATCTGGTCATTGCTACAGCCTCTCCGATGCCCCGATCCGTGTTAATACGGCTATTCAATTTTGTTTTAAAACAGGAATAAATGTAAGACGAGTCTTTTCGTATCAAATTATTATAAATTGACTTATAAAAAATTCCTCAGTCTCTCTTTCAAAGCTAAGTTTTTATTTATGAATTTTTAAATTTCAATTGCCTTCCTGAACAAATGTGGTAAACCATTTACTGCGGAAGCTAAAGTTGCCTTGTCAAAAAGAACTAGATGGTGTGGGTATTCAACAGCGTGGAGGGCTAAAGCAGAATATTACTCGCCATTTTTACTCTTGAACTTTATAGATTTATTTATTGAAAGCTTGTGTTCGTTTAGCCCCTCTCTCAATTGTAGACGAGTTCTGCCAATACAAAATTTCCTACGGGAGCACGGGACTCTCTACCCGCCACTACCAACAATTGGGTCTGTTTTATCTCTACCAAATTGAAGAAACGTTTAGAATTTAGTTCCTTTTTGAAGGTGATGGAAATTTCTCAAAACTTATCGCTGAATCTAGGCATATATTGCATTATTTTAAGATTTTACTTTCTTCTGTGGGGTGGACCAACGAAAGAAGGATGGGTTCATTGTTGTCGTTTTTGCTGCTTTTAATCTTCTTTCTATAATTTGCTCAATAGTTTCAACGGGGTAACCATCTTAATGTAATTTAGTTCAGAGACTACAGGACTTTCTAAAAAAAAAGAAATAGAATTAAACCAACTAAATAGATAGCCATGCCTCTTTTCACAGAAGAAGGGCGGTTTGACGAGAAATACAAGTAACGATCATTGTGAGTGGTTTTCTATAGATGGAAAATTCAAGATTAAGAACAACCCCAACACCTCGCTCTTTACGCTAACGTTTTACTCTGTGTCACAATTCTACTTTTTAAAGTAATTAATTTAAAAAAAATTCCACAAAACAATTTTTTCAAAGAAAAGTAAAGAGGTCCATTAAGCCAAAAATGAGCAGAGATAAAGTCAGACAATCTTCCAATAGTAAAACTACCACAAATCACTATTAACAAATAAATGAAATTCAAAACGGACATAAATTATAATAAATAGCCGAGTCAAACTCCAAACGAGCAAAAATGAACATGAGTTGGGCTGATGAGCCCACGCCTTCTCAAGACCAGAACATAATTTGCACTTTATTGAAAAAAAACAAAAAAATGACCATGGATTGTCAATTTAATTTACATATACTGATATTTATTCCTTAAAGTTTTGATAATTTTTTGTTTATTAAAGTAAAAAAAGTGAAAACATTTAAACGTGTTTTGTTTTCAGAATAGCGTAAATTATGTTCTGGTCTTGAGATGGCATGAGGGTTATTAGCCCTACTTATGTTACTTTTGCTCGTTTTGAGTTTGAACCGGCTATTTATTATAGTTTCTGTTCGTTTAGAGTTTCACTTATTTATTGATAGTGATTGGTGGTAGTTTTACGCTTGGAACATTCGTTTGGTTTTATTTCTGCTCATTTTTGGCTCGAAGGAGCTCTTTACTTTTCTTTGAAAAACTTGTTTTGTCGAAAAAAGTGTTTAAATTAATTTATGTTCGTTTTTTTATTGACATAGTCTATTTCATGGAATAAAATTATTTTGTCTTTTTTCCTGTAAGAATCCATAGTTTGGCTTGTTGTTTTTATGTTGGAGAAACTTTTTAAACAATTTTTTTTACCCTGACACAAACAGTATTTTTTAATTTAATTTTATACCTCCTGAAGTTGACATGAAACATAAAACTTAATATCATTCCCAAAAGGTTCTATGTATGTTCTTTTACAACCTGGATACACTTACACTCTTTTATTTATTTAAATTGTAAGAACAGAAGTAATAATAGTAGTAGCCCCGAAAGTCTCAACCTCATACCCCCAGTTGTCCTCGAAATATTGCTGAGGTGTCTTATTGGCAACCATAAAAACAATGCCTTCAGATGTAGTTTTAAAGCAACGTAAAGAATAATGGGCCAATTGCATAACAGTGGGGGGTTGACGTGCTCAATATCCCTAAAGACATAGTTGCTGGACCGTTTTACTATCTTGAACAAAATGGCTTTCTCAAAATTTTGACTGGATGTGTTTAAAAAATGAATGGGCTTGAGAAAAGGGCTGCTTGCCCTCCAATCTCTTTTTACTCTTAATAAGTGCACTAGAACTTTTAATTATGAATCGAATTAGCTCCTTTATAAACTTTAATGATATTTCTAGCCATTATAGAGTGGTGCTGCCTGTGATATTGCCTATATACCTTTTTGTAAACCTGCATGTATACAGTTTTTTTCGTTTAACTAAAACTCCCCCAAAACGTTCTCTGAAACTTTTACCTTAATACCCATAGCGTCATTAGTTACAATAATTGTAGTATTAAAAGTATACACATAGTGCAAACTGACTCGTTCAAAATCCTCCACAACTTATCCTAAAAGGTCTAACTTAATAATATAAGTTGTTCTTGAGATATTGCTTTGCCACCTTTTTGAAAGTCCACATGCTCAAAGTTTGTTTTGATTTCCTTCAACATCCGCCTAAATATTCCTTAAAAGCTTCACCTTAACACCCTTAGCTTCCGTAGTAGTAATAATCGTAGCAGCATGCAGAAAGCACCTTTGGTTTCTTCTAAGGGCAGATCCAGGATTTTTTTAGGGGGGCGGCAAAATAAGTTCATCCGATAAGCTTGTTTTAGGAGCAAGTTTAATTAACGCAAACTTGTGTTAATTAAGTAAATTACACTACTTTAGACAATGTTAGGGGGCGCGCCCCCCTCACCCGTCCCCTGGATCCGCCACTGGTTTCTTCAACACCCCGTTCAACACACGCTGAAAGTTTCAACTTAATACCATCAACAGTTTCTGAAGCATTTCTAATACCTACGCTTGACATCCAGTGTGGACATAGTGTATTGTGTTTTGATTCAGTTCCATAAAGTCTCTATATAACCCAAATTGTTCGCCTTAATACCCTTAGTCGAAATAGCAGTAATAGTAGTAGTAGCAGTAGTATAAGTACAAGCAGTAGCATTAGGATGCAAATAATTTCTTTTGGTTAGTTCAACAGCCCTCACAGCAAGCCCTGTTAGTTTCAAATTCACAAACCAAACTGTTCCTAAGGTATTGCTGTTACACCCTTATGACACCCTGCATACAGAGGGCGTGTTATAACCTTCCCCCTCAAAATTCCTTGAAAATTTGACCTTCATACCCTTAGGCATAGTTGTAATAGTAGTCACAATAATAGTATTGATACTGACCCAGCGGTCCTAGAATATCGAGAGAGGGCTCATTATAACGGAAATTAAAAGCTCTAGTGTCCTTTTCAAGTGACTAAAAAGATTGGAGGGAAACTAGGCCCCCTCCCACGCCCCGTGTTTGCTCAAAATCGACCGATCATAATTTTGAGATAGCCAATTTGTTTAGCATAGTTGAAAAACCGAATAACTATGTCTTTGGAGATAACATGACCCCCACAACCCTTGGGGAGAGGTCTTTAAGCTGGTCTTTATGTGTCAAAGGGACATCTCTGCAACATTTCAGAATGATTAACTGTATACAATTAAGACCTTTAGGGAATAATCAAGGATGTTGAACTAGATCTAAAGAAATCGTATGCATCCAGGTTGCCTGGGACAAAGGCTGTGAATTTGCAAGCTACCCATTGTTTACATATTTGTTTTATTATTGTGAATGGGGTATGTTGAATAAAGGGGTCCAAAAAGGCTAAAGGTATTAAGGTGCTATTTTAGGGAATGCTTAGGGAAAAATGGACTCAAATCAAAAACAATAGATTTATCCATGTTGTCAAAGGCACGTATCTACAATATCTCAGGAATGGTTAATGCATTAAGTTGAAACATCCTGGAATTGTTGAGTAACATACTATACTTAATCAGAACACACTATTTTTATCCGGGTAGTCAAAAGAGTTTATCTGCGTAGAAGCTCATGTATGGCTAAGGATATAAATTTATGGCATTAGACCCAGCTGAAATTATGAGGGAATATTTGATAGGGAGATCAAGTGGATTCTAAATTTTAACTTAGGGGGACCAATGAGAGCTCATCAAGGACAAAAAGGGTTTGAAAAAAAATGTGTTTGTATTGAATCTTAGTATGAAATGTTCTTTTTATGTCGGCCTGATTAAGAATTCTTGCTGAAACATACCTCATTTGAAATTTCAGAACCGAGGAAACTTCTGGAAAGAGATCTTGTTCTATTGATTCTTGACGATTTATTTTACTTTTAGGCTAAAAAATATGAACCTTTCTAATAAGTGATCTCAAAACTTATTAATATAAATGAACAAGCAGCTAAAATAGAATTTCACCCAATAAAATTCTCATAATGTAATGATCAGATAATATTTGCCTACACCAACGTCGCGGCATGACGGAGATCAGAATGGCCTCAACCCAACAGAAGCCCAAAAACTATAAATATTTGAAACCCATTTATTTAAAAGACAATTCCCCGTAGCCATCCGCTCAAAGTTCTTTATTAAACTATTATTAAAATTTGCTGGACAATTATGTCTAAAATATAAATAGCATGCCAAATCTTAATCTCTAAGGAGACAAGAAAACAAAAAAGCTTTAAAATTATTTCTTTTATTTGCCATTAAAAAAATTTCAATTAAAAAAGAACAGAAATAAATTTGAAAACCAACTTCTTCTACAAAATAAGTTTTTTAAAGAAAGGTAAAGTGCTAAATTATACCAAAGACAAAGAGTTAAAACCCAAAACAAACAGAAATTAAAGTAAATAATCAAGTCAAACTTAACACGAACATAAACTACCACAAACAGGAGAAGGGCTGACGCCCCCTCAGTCTTCAAACACCAGAACGTCATTTGTGCTGTACTAAAAACCAAACAAATTTGAATGTTGTTTCTTCTATAACGCTAATAAATCCAGAATTGCTAGCACCATCAGGAATAAATATCACTACATATATATATATATATATATATATATATATATATATATATATATATATATATATATATATATATATATATATATATATATATATATATTATATATATATATATATATATATATATATATATATATATATATATATATATATATATATATATATATATATTAAACTGTTGATCTACCTTCTTTAGTTTATTTTGGTAATCTTGGTTATTATGGTGATTTCCTTTTATTCTTTTGTTGATGTTATTACAAATAAAAATAAACAGCTCGGAATAAAAATTACTTTCAGTAAAGGGCAAATACGTTCTAGTCTCTAGAAAACTTAAGGGTGTTAGCCCCAATCCTGGTTGTAGTAGTTAGCCCTACTGCTGGATATAGCAGTTAGCCTTACTCCTGGTTTTAGTAGTTTCTATTCGTTTGAAATGTGGCTTGATTATTTATTTAAATTTCTGTTCGTTTTGACTTCCATTCATTCATTGGCAGCAATTTATGTGCGTTTTGATCTTGACTTATTAATTGACTTTAATTTGTAGTATGTGACTTTATTATGTAGCTCTTTACTTATCCTTGAAATTTTTTTTTTGTGCAAAAAGTTTTTATCAAACTAATTGTCTAAGAGAAGCTAGTTGCTGAGGTAACAGGCTGTTTTATATTTAAGTGGTTTTTGCTATCTTTGGGTTCAATTTTAAATAAAACAAATAATGTTTGTGAGAATAGTATTCTTAATTAATATATTGTTAAATTCAGTTAAGCCTTGAATCCTAATCCACTTTTATGGTACTTTTCTTCTTTCAATAAAAGCAGCAAAACACAGACTAAAAAAATTAGAAAGCTTTTATACATGTTTACCTAATGACTAAGTGTCACTTCAAAAACTTTTCGAAAGTTTTAGAATTTAATTATTTCCCTGACGACAAAATAGAAAGCAATTTTGAAAGTATTGATTATAAATATGATCCAAGCAGTGATTTCGAAATATCTTCTCTCTCTTCATTCGATCTTGATAGGTCTAAGTCTTACAGAAAATATTTATTGATAAATTGTATACTGTGAGAAGGGATGTAGGTGACCTTGACGACTTATTAGATCTGAGACAACTGTGGGAGAAGGCTATCATGGCTACTTCCCCTGAGAATAAAAATCGTAAATGTTTACTAAGAAAGAAACTGTTTTATTAAATGGTTGTTAAGCGATCATTTTTTCTGCCATTATAATTTTTTACACAAATTAGAACCACTTTTATTGAAATATTTTAATGACAGCAATGTTTTGTAATAGTGACGAAATAAAACAGTAGATGGTTCAAAATAAATTGATTGATTCTTAGGTCAGAGTCAGTTTTTTTTTTCATTCCTGAGGCCTGAAGGGGAGTGGCAAGAATTCACAAAAGTGCTAGGGGAAGGGCTAGATATATTTTTCAAAATATAGAGGAAATTTTGTTATTTTTAAATTTTTGTTTTGAAAATACAAAAAAAAAAAATAATAGAAATGTACGAAGCTGGGTATTTTTCAAAATCTAGCGGGCAAAAATTTAAGGAGTTAAAAGCCCCCCCCCTGCCCCCATTATTGATACACTTAACTAAAAGAAAGTGTGCATTTCTTATTGAAATTGCATACAAGCAGCAGGTTTTATTAAAAAGTGACAAATTTTATGCGTAGACTACTTTGGTACCTAATTTGGATTCATGACTGGGAGATTGAGTTAAACTTCAGGAGGGGGGTAAGTGTATTTGTATTTGTCGTCAAGCTGAGGGCCCAAAATGCTGTTTTCTTTGTTTATTAATGATTTGGAGTTTTATAATATTAAAGAGGCTCCATTTGTGTTAGTTAATAATTTAATATGTTTTCCCTTCTATTCGTTGATGAAACAGCTTTAACTGGAGATTCGCAAAGGAATTTGAAAAAATTATTAGATATAATGTCGAAATATTTGAAAACGAAGAAATTGAAATCAAATGTCAGTATTTCGGTGGTAATGGTATTTAGAAAGAATGGTGATATTTCAAGAGATGATAAATTTTTGTTTAGGGGGGGGGGTGTTGGATTTTAAAGACTATTTTGTTTATTTGGGGTGTATATTGTCATCACCGTGGAGTTGGGGACCACAGGTAAGTTTTATGGCTAATAAAGACCAAACGTGTCGTGGTTAGTATTGAGAAGTTCGATAAAGTCTATAGGTATAGAGGAAATTACAAAAACGAGTTTTAATTCTAAGATTGTACCAGTTCTTCATTATGGCGGTGAAGTCTGGGGAGCGGAAGATGCTACTAAGTTAGATAGGATTCAAACGAATTATTTTAAGAGGTTATTATGGCTAAGTTCAAATTTCAATCACTTAGTATTAAAAGCTAGGGTCATTATGAAATTGTAGATTGGTTAGGATGGTAAAATATTGGGAAAGAATTGCAAATTTGTCGGATACTGGGCTAGTTAAGTTAGTATTTACGAAGCTGCTTGATGACGGAAAGAAAAATACATGGACAAGCCGAGTAAAACAGTTTTGGAGGGTTGTGAATAGAAGGAGGTAGGAAGAAGGAAGGAGGAATAGTAGCTAGATTAGTCAACGATAGATTGTCAAGAACACAGAAGTGCCAAAGTGAGCAAAATGGATCCCCATCCCTGACGTGATGCATGAAGGTTAAAGAAATATAAAGGGATGGAATTATGTTTAAAAGTAGGTTTGGGGGCTTTAGATGTTAAGGGAAATAGGATGTCCGGTATTCTCCGAAAATGATATTTCAGAAAATGAAAAATTCACAAGAATATCCTTACCCTTAGGTTAGAAATTAGGCTTTTCTGATGCTTAAGACCGAATAATAAAAACAAAAATTTGGGTATGCCTTTCTAGGGGTCCCAGTTGTGCGTTTCTATTTGACCTACTTTGAGAGACCGGTCACATAAGTGAAAATTATACATCTATATAAATAAAAATCGGGATATTTTAATGTGGTATAAAAATGATAAAATTTTATTTTTACATATAATTCACATAAAATTGTTCTAATTGTCGCATAAGCAAAGTTATGGTAATCAGAAACCTTAAAAAATAGATTTATGACACATAATTGCTTTCCGGAATATTTGTTCAACATTAATAACATTCATTCAAAATACTTTTTCAATGAAAAGTAGAATAACAACAGGGGCTAGGGTAGAATTAAAGGGAAAAAATCTACTATCGAATAGTACTAAACCTGTCTTTAAACTGCTGTCGATCCTCAGCCCTAGGTTTTATTCTACGGGACAAACTTTTGCTTCAAGTCTTAGATGTTTCCCCATATTTTGTCTTGTCTCTACTCTACTGCATTAACAGAACGAAATCAGTTGTCGTTCTTTCACTCCAACATATGCCTGCTTTTGACATAATTGTTTTATTATGAAAAATAATAGACAATTGTCTTCAGAATATAAGACAAATCTTAGAATATGAACACGATTATATCCTGTTACTAATAACTTTTTTTTAGAGCCATCACACGCAGTAGAATATTATAACCATCGTGAATTTCGTAGTATATTTAGCAATAAATTGATCCTCAATATTGACCCTAAATTACCAAATCATAAACGAAAAACCATCAATCTTGTTGTTAATTTACTTGGGATCATTTTTCAGAGTCAATTATATGAAGTATCCGTTTTTAAACACTTCTATTTTACCTCGTGTCTTTAGTAGATCTTGAAATAGAAGTGTTTAAAAGGTTAAACCTTAAGAAAATCACAAACCCATTTATTGGTATGGTACTAATAATATCTAAGTAATTCTGTGACAATCGGTCGTTTGAAATAAAGGTAGGCAGGGTCTTTTCCTGAAATTTTTCAGGCAAGGGTTTACTTTTCCAAATGAATCTGTATATTAGCATTAACAATGAAAGAATATACTTTACTTTCCTAAAATATCAACCAACTAAAATTAAAATTTAAATGAGTAATACAAAACAGTAAAGTGAAAATAAAAACTTAAAAAATGCTTTGATCTATAAATGCACTTACAAAAATTTCTATCCGGAAAATATTGAAACTTTTAAGAATAAAATTGAAAGCATTGGCAGTCAGGATATCCTTTCCAGCTGTTTTTCAATACCCTTGTCTGTATTTTGACCATCGGGTCGCACGCTTTCAGTTTTAGCCTTACAATTTAGAAGTTTTTGGATAGCAGGAAAAAATATTGACTTTTACGCTTTTGAATGTAAGATTAAAGTATGGGCAGTCAAGAAATATTTCCAGCTGCTCTATTACCCCATTTCTAGCCTCAAAACTTGGGATGCTTTTGGACAACAGGAAAAAGAGAAATCAAACTTATTTCTGCGGTTGAATATAAAAGCACCTGTTTTATTTTTTCCATTTATGTTACATTTAAAGCATTGGACTCTTAAAAGTAAAAGTATTGGGTAGTTAGAACTCATTTTCCAAGTGCTCTAATACCCCCGTCCGTATTTCGACCGCCATGCCCCATGCTTTCATGTTTCGCTTTAAAATGTTGGATAATTTTGGATACCTGGAAAAAAACTTTTTCTGCATTGGAAAATGAAAGCACTTGCTTTAAGTCTTTTAGTATGTTTATTACAATTGCATTTATCACAAGTTGTACTATATATTGACAACTTATCTTAACTGGGATATAAATTTTTGCTGTACCGTAATAATATAAGCCAAATGTCTAGTGAATCCAAATGTTTACCGTGCAAAACCAGCAAATGCAAAACTTTTCAGCCTTAGATGTAGAAAGCAAAAATCAGTACATGTTTCCTGTGCTGTAATAATACAAGCCAAAGAAGTAAATCCGGAAAGTATCAGCTATATGATTAGTAGAAAGAAGAAGAACATTGATAACACATCTTTGTTTGCAGCTAAAACGTTCGCGCGATTGTTCAACTTCACCTTTTTCTTCCTACTAGTCGTAAGCCTATTGGTTTCAAGATATACTTCTCTGTTTTTTTTCATGTTTGGCCTTAGGTCTTTTATTCGTAACAGCATGCCAACTAATTCCTGAAAACTAAAATCATTTGAATTTCTAACTTGGGACAACTCTTCACAGCTCTACTCGCAGATAAAAAGCCCACTCACAATAAAATTAACTAAAATTTAGTTTGTGTCGAGATTCAGGTAGTGCCCAAACTTTTTTGGAATTTACCTAAGATCCACCAGTAAGATTTCATTGATAATATATAGCTGAGAAAAAAAAGAAAAAAAAATATAAAGGAGTTTGAGTACCAGGTCAAAAGTTTCCACTTAATTTTATCAATTATAAATTTATCAAATTTTATCATGAATAGATTAGTGTTTGCCAGACCCATGCTAATAATTAATTATTATGGAAACGATTTAAAATGTTTTTATACTAAAATAGATCAAACTTTCAACGGAAATAAAACAAAATTTGTTTGTATGTTTTCAATTATTTTTAAACAGAAGTAGAAAATTATCAAAAAGAAAAAAAAATATTTGTAATGTAATCGAATACTTAGCAGCGTTAATGGAACAGTATCCTTAATTTTTTTGCAGAGGTAAAAAGCTAGTGTCAGAAAAAACTTTTTTCTTTCAAAAGTTTTTCCGAGTACTGATATTTCAAAGAACTGATGGTTCTTTAATTTGCTGCACATCTGGTATAGTTGCCTAAAAAACTTCAAAAGGAAAGGTTTCCATTTTCATCCACTCAGCTAGACATTCATAGTTAAAAAAGAAGAAGAAGAACGGATGATCCTATAAATTTCTGCACGTCTGGTTTGAGCATCTCAAAAAAACTTATCTCTTAAATGCAAAATACTCCACCTCCCTTATTTGTTTTTGTCTCTATTGGCTGCAAGAGCATTCATTTGACTTTAAGAAACAAAACACTATTTTTAAGATACCATTATGTAGCACACTTGGGAACATTTTTATACGGAGAATCTTAATGCACCATCGGATGCACGGAAAGCTTCAACATATTGCGTCCGCATCATAGGCACTTGCTCATACTATTGATGATTAACGTAACTAAAAAAAAATTGACATTGTGCGATATTATTTATCAACATATATGTTTTCGTGACTCATGACTATTAGCAAAGTGGTCAACATCAACTGATGAAAACGTGTCACAACCAAAAAGTGCGTTTCAAGAGCCTACTTTTTAATCTAGGGTAACTATCTTGGGTTTGAGACTTTCGTAATTTTAGTGAGCACAAATGGGTTATAATTTTTGGAAGTTCCGCTAACGATGAAGCATGAGAAGGATTTTATTTGAAATATTAGTACATATTTTACTCTTGTATTTTGTTTCATGAAATCGTGCTCTTGGGAGCTTAATGTTGATTGACATTTTGTTGAGAAAATGCAAACTTAAGGAGAGGGGGTGAAGAAGTCGAATGGCGGGGGAGTGTGCAAAGTTGTGCAGACGTCAGGCCCCATAGAACTAAGATGAGTTGTCAGTAACAAGAGTGTTCAGTCTTTTTCTAATGGGTATAGCAACAGTGTTGATGCTGAAGCCACGAAGAAACATCTACAACTAAGTCAGGCCCTTCAGCAGTCATTTCGTACCATCAGGGATTTATATATGGGAGACAATTCCGTACTTATTTTACTCTTGTATTTTGTTTCATGAACTCATGCTCTTGGGAACTTAATGTTGATAGACATTTTGTTGAGAAAATGCAAACTTAAGGAGAGGGGGTGAAGAAGTCGAATGGCGGGGGAGTGTGCAAAGTTGTGCAGACGTCAGGCCCCATCAGACTAAGATGAGTTGTCAGTAATAAGAGTGTTCAGTCTTTTTCTTATGGGATTACCAACAGTGTTGATGCTGAAGCCACGAGGAAACATCTACAACTAAGTCAGGCCCTTTAGCAGTCATTTCGAACCACCAGGGATTTATATATGGGAGACCGTTCCGTTGCATTAGTTTCTAGCTTTTAATAATTTAAAATAGTCTTAGTCATATATCCTTTTTTTCAGAGTCCGCTATATGCAGTGCCTTTTTTCACGTCCTGGTTGGTCACAAGTTGGACAGCGCTTTGCCTACCAGTTTATTTAATTACTCGTCTCATTTTTGGGAATGTAAAACCGAGCCAAATTTTACGCGAAGTTAGGGAGTCCGCCCTCGCTTTCAAAGACAAAGGCTTTAGTTTAGGTAAGAATTCTGATCAGAAACTTTGAGACTTTGACTTTATTGAATATAAAAACACAAATAAAACACAACTCCAGGGGCTCATTAATGATCTCTAGGGCCTAAATGCAGTCCCTAGAACGTCGGGAATTTATAGTAATACATCACTGATTACTGACAGAACAAGAAAGTGTTAAACTTTGAAACAGAAAGAATACTGAAAAAATACACTGTGCACTACAGAAACAAAAGGCCTAAATGTAGCCCCTAGTGAACGTCGAGTATTCATATTAAAATCTCACTGATCATTGACAGAACAACAGTGTCATGATATTTACAATTAAATGTATTAGCGAATTTGTCACCAGCACCATCAAAATTGGTGATTTTTCATAGCTGGGTGATTTCAATTACCATCAAGACCATCACTATCTTATCATTATAAGCATCACCATCACTGCCATTATCACCATCATCTTCTCCCCTGTCACTAGTAACCATCAGCATTTTTGCTCGATTATTGCAGTAAAGTGGTGAGGAATTTCCTCTGAAGTGCAATTGTGCGTGGTTGAACCACACATACCGATAGACTAGTGATTATTTTCGATATGGTCGAACTACCATCAAAGCAATCCCTATCTTAGCATTATAAGGATCATCATCACTGCCATTATCACTATCTTCTCTACTGTTAATTTACTGTCATCTTCTCTACTGTCACTAGCAACCATCAGCATCATTACTCGATTAACGCAGTAAAGTGGTGAGGAATCTCCTCTGAAGCAGAACTATGAGATGTTGAATCACAAATACCGACAGATTAGTGATTGTATCCTATATGGTCATCGCACAAGCGCATTACCACCCCCATGACAAAAAAAAAAAAAAAAAAAAAAAAAAAAAAAAAAAAAAAAAAAAAAAAAAAAAAAAAAAAACACTGTCAGAATCATACCAGTATAATAAAAACCATCTTTTCTTTCTTTTTTTTTAACCAACACCACAACCATAAAAAACATCATCAATTTAACCACCATTGTCCCGAGATGAATTTTGTCGTGCGCCTCCTCCCTGCTCCATTTTTTTCGTAATACGGTAGCGTTGAATTTGACCTGTCATTGTGGCTGCTCTGAGCATTTACAGCGAATAATCCTGCAAGAATTTTTTGATATCCTCCTGGAATTACATGTGATTTTATACGATAGTGTAAGTTGTCTCAAGCGTTTTTTTTCCCTAGAATACTCATATAGGTTTACATTTTTCCATTTCAGAAAAATCCGAAATAAATATGTTTTGGTTATAAATTCAATTAAAATACCAGTTAAATTTTTAACAGAAATTTTACGTTAAAAGAAAAATCTTACTTTATGCCTCTTTGGAGCTCAGACTCCAGATATTTTGTTTGATTGATTAAAAAAAAAAAAAAATCAAAAAAGACATTTTTCACAGATTAGTGAATATTGGCTCTTTCTACAATCTAATATCCAGCCCAAATTTTAGTAGAATTATTCTTTAATTTTCTGTTATTAAATTTGGGTGGATGAGCAGGGGGAGTTTTATTCATATGAATTGAAAATCTGTCAAATTCTTAGTCTTCTATAAGGCTCAGGCCATCCTAACGCCCCACGATGCATGCATCCTTGAAAATAAATGTATCTGAATCGTATGTTTTATGAAAAGAATCTTTTGTGCTCTAATTCATCGTGACTGATTGTTCATTTAAATAAATGCGTGTTAAGGTCATTTAAAAGAATGTTTTTTTTTTGTCTTGAAGAAAAAATGTAACATCAAGAATGAACACAACAACCAGACTTCTTTCCTTAATTTTTTGTCTTAATCGAGGTTTTCGTGGCCTTGTCTACAAGCTCTGATTTTTTCTTGCAAATACGTGAAAAAATCAAATTTTTTGCGGCACGAAATGATATAGCTTAGTTTTGATGCCAAACTTTGTTTTATCCCCATTAAGGTCTCTATTAATCAGTGCTTACCCTGACAGCTTTAAACCAACGGGAGAAATACTTCGTTCGGCTCATTTTGGGTGTCAAAAATTGATATGGGCGATTTTTTTCAATTTTATTTTCTCTTCTTAAGAGATGTTTTACCCAGTGCGCATGTCCGCTAAATTGCAAGCCAATCCGAGACAGAACAAACGCTTGCATAATGGGTTTAACGGGTATAACTCTTCTTTTCCCCATAGTTTTGTCTTCATGAAGATTCCCTTTTCCCTTTCTATATGTGGTGTAATTTTAAGCCGGTAGGAGAAACGAAACTTCTTGGCCCATTGTCAGGTGCCGTATATAAACAAAACAATAATTTAATATGCTTTGTCTTCATTGAAGCTGCGTAAATAATCTGTAAGTTTCAAGCCCATCACATATGAGACAAATTTTACGCCTATTTTAGGCGTCGCGAATCGACACAGTGATTATTAGGTTCAAATTTGCGTCTGTATAACTTATGTTTACGTTCTTTAAACATAATTTTATCTCAAGTGCTTACTGTATTATTTTTTCGTCTTTTCTTTTTACTTTTTAGAAGCTAAGACCGAGGACTCGGAGTCAGGAAGAAGTTGAGTTTTGCGTCGTTATTCAATTCCAATTACAGCTCCTTAAACCCACTTTATTTTCACTTCGATGGAGGATTTTATAGCTTTCATATACGTGAAGCCTAATCTAAAGCTTACTCTAAGAATGACATTGAACCACTCACACGACATATATATGTCGGTTTATATGTGTATGTGATATGTGTCGGTTGGTAAGCTGTAGGAGGGTCACAGAAAAATATCGCATGCTTTCTGGCGTTATGTCTTCATTGAATTTTATTTGTGAACGTTTTGACCCATTTGACCCCCACATTTTCTTCACATAGGTTCCTTTGGGCTGTAGCTTTAATTTTCAAATAAAACAAAGACAATATATTTTAGGCCAATCGGAAAAAATAACTTTTTGGCTTTTTTTTGGACCCCATTTTGAAGGGGTGTCCGTGTCCCCAAAGTAATTTTTTCTTAATACATCAGGGTGTGATTTAAATAACATATTTGTGGCCCGTTTCCAGGCCCTTCAGTATTCACCCCTCACTTCCAACAAAAATGTGGGGCCTCTTTAGCCCATGCAACTATCCTTGAAAGTTCCAAGCTAATCGGAAAAAAATTAGCTATTTTTAGGACTTCATCTTGAAGGAGGGACTTTACCCCAAAACTTAAGTTTTCTTAATGCTTCCTGGTCTGATTGGCCCAAGTGATTACGGTTTTAAACTTAAATCTCAGAAATACATATAAAAAACTTCATTGTCTCCTTTTTGGCCTAATTATTAGTCAAATCAATATTTTTATTTTGTTTTGCGAATTGGAGTTTCCTTGCCCAAATAATTTCTGAAATTTGTTTCAAGTCAATTAAAAAAAAAAAATTTTTGACTCTTTCCTCGAGAACTTGTGGGTACAACTTTCAAGCTGTTTGGAATAAAAATTACTTGGCCATTTTTTAGAGAACCAGTAATTTTCTTCATATTTGTTGGGTTCGTTTTGCCCCAAGGACTTGAGGATATAAGTTTTTAGCTAATACGAAAATGTTTTTGGCCTATATCTGGGCCCCCTAATGTTCTCCTTCCCCCCAAAGGAATATTTAGTCCTCATAGCCCTTGCCTCATTTTTTAGGGCCCAGACCAAAACAACAATTATTCTTGTGATCTAGGGTTCCTTTCGTCTGGGACTTACGGTTTTGAATTTCAAACAGTTTAAAAAAGTTTTTTAGTCCTTTACTGGCCCTTCGTCGGGCTCTGCTTTCGGAGGAATCAATATCTGTTTTCTAGTTTACTCTGCATTTGAGTCGACTAAGTCCGTATCGGCATAAATTTCAATTCAATCACAAAAAAAACTTTTACAGCCCTTTTTCAGACCGATTTTTGAGGCGCAAGTGCCTCGAAGCAAGTTTTTGTTTGTTACGCTCCTTTTGGCCCAAGGACTTACGGCTGTAAGTTTCAATCGCATCAGAAACAAAAAGTGTTTTTACTTGCGTGCAAGCCCTGTAACACCCTCTTCCTCCAAACGCAAAGTGTTATCCTCTTGACAGTGGCAGATCCAGAGGGGGGCGATGGGGTGCCCCCCCTAACGTAGTCTAAAGTAGTATAATTTACTTAAATAACGCAAGTTTACGTTAATTAAACTTGGTCCTACTACTACTACTACTACTAACAACTCATCGCAGGACCAAGCCGCCTGAGGCCAACACAGCTACGCACGCTCCTCCTCCACCCCATTCTATTCAAAGCATCCCTTTTTACACCTGCCCACGAAGTTCCCATTTCCTTTAAATCTTTCTTTATGACGTCCTCCCACCCCAGACGGGGATGACCTGTTTTCCGTTTAGCCCTAGATGGCTGGCCGAAAAGAACAATCTTCGGCAATCTTTCATCCTTCATCCGCACAACGTGCCCTAGCCGCCTCAACCTTTCTTTCATTATAGCCCTAGAGAGCGGTATTGAACCACATTTTTCGTATAGCCTATTGTTTGAAGTACGGTCAGTCAGCCGGGTACCCAGAACAATCCTTAAGCATTCTCTCTAGATAACATCTAGCAAATCTTCATCCGCTTTTCGGAGCGTCCAAGCTTCAGAGCCATATTTGACCACTGTCATCACTGTAGCTTCTAATATTCTAATCTTGGTTTGCAGACTTATCTTCCTATTCTTCCAGACTTTTTTTAACTGTTGAAAAACACCCTGAGCCTTGGCTATTCTATTTTTAACATCTTCACTGCTCCCACCATCTTTACTAATAATTAATTAAAAAAACATTTTCCGCAAAATAAGTTTTTCAAAGAAAAGTAAAGAACTCCATTAAACAAAAAATTAGCAAAAATAAAATCAAACAATCTACCAAGCGTGAAACTACCACAAATCAGCATCGATAAATAAGTAGTATTGATGCTATTGACGCGAATTACACATGGAATTACACAAGAATATACTATGCACAGTCCAAAATACACATGGAATTACACAAGAATAGACACCTGAGGCAATAGGCACTACAGAACCTACAGGAAAACCTACAAGAATATGGGTCAAAAGTGTATACAATATGAAGGATACATTGGAATTGCGCAAGAAAAACCATGCTTGAGACACTGTATTTAAAAACCCACATTTTTTAATTGTTTGATTGACGTGTTTGGGGAGATTACGTTCCTTGGCACCTTTTCAGAGCATGTACTTATGGATACCTTTCCATGCAAGATGGTTAAACATGCTTTTACAATCGGAAATGTTTGATTAACATTTGCAAAAGGGGGTAATGGGATTTGCGAATTTGGAGTGTAGGATTTGACTTGAAATAAAAATTTTTAACAAGAAATGACTGAAAAGTGTTTTGGAGGAGATGGGGTGATTGTGTACTGTATAATACACAAGTGATGTTTTGGACAGTGTTGTCAATTTTAAATAGTTTAGAAATAAAAAAAAATTAACAAGAAATGGCTGAAAAGTGTTTTGAGGGAGATGGGTTGCATGGAGGGTTGAGTTGCACGAGGGTTCAGTTAAAGGGGGTGCAGTTACACGGGAGTTTAGTTAAATGGGGTCGAGTTGCACGAAGGGTTCAGTAGCATGAGGGTTCAGTAGCACGAGGGTTCAGTAGCACGGGGATTCAGTTGTTCGGGGTTTCGGTTATACAGGGGTTCAGTTACATGGGGGTTCAGTTGCAGGGGGTTTAGTTAAATGGGGTTTGAGTTGCACGGGGTTTTAGTTAAATGGGGGTTGAGTTGCACGGGAGTTGAGTTGCACGAGGGTTCAGTTGCACGGGGGTTACGAGGGTTCAGTAGCACGAGGGTTCAGTAGCACGGGGGTTCAGCTGTACGGAGTTTCGGTTATACAGGGGTTCAGTTACATGGGGGGTTCAGTTGCACGGGGTTACGAGGATTCAGTAGCACGAGGGTTCAGTAGCATGGGGGTTCAGTTGTACGGGGTTTTGGTTATACAGGGGTTCAGTTACATGGGGGGTTCAGTTGCACGGGGGTTTAGTTAAATGGGGCTTTGGGAGCACGCACGAAATTATGTAACTCAACATCCGTTTTTTATTCATCCTTGAAAAACTGTATAAAAGTGTTTTGATGGAGGTGGGTTGCATGGAGGGTTGAGTTGCACGAGGGTTCAGTAGCACGAGGGTTCAGTAGCACGGGGATTCAGTTGTACGGGGTTTCGGTTATACAGGGGTTCAGTTAAATGGGGAGTTTAGTTTCACGGGGGTTCAGTTAAATGTGGCTTGAGTTGCACGGGAGTTGAGTTGCACGAGGGTTCAGTTGCACGGGGGTTACGAGGGTTCAGTAGCACGGGGTTCAGTTGTACGGGGTTTCGGTTATACAGGGGTTCAGTTACATGGGGGGTTCAGTTGCACGGGGGTTAAATGGGGCTTTGGGAGCACGCACGAAATTAAGTAACTCAACATCCGTTTTTTATTCGTCCTTGAAAAACTGTATAAAAGTGTTTTGATGGAGATGTGTTGCATGGAGGGTTGAATTACACGAGGGTTTAGTTAAAGGGAGTACAGTTACACGGGGATTTAGTTAAATGGGCTCGAGTTGCACGAGGGTTCAGTAGCACGAGGGTTCAGTAGCACGGGCGTTCAGTTGTACGGGGTTTCGGTTATACAGGGGTTCAGTTACATGGGGGGTTCAGTTGCACGGGGGTTTAGTTAAATGGGGCTTTGGGAGCACGCACGAAATTATGTAACTCAACATCCGTTTTTTATTCGTCCTTGAAAAACTGTATAAAAGTGTTTTGATGGAGATGTGTTGCATGGAGGGTTGAATTACACGAGGGTTCAGTTAAAGGGGGTATAGTTATACGGGGATTTAGTTAAATGGGCTCGAGTTGCACGAGGGTTCAGTAGCACGAGGGTTCAGTACCACGGGGGTTCAGTTGTACGAGGTTTCGGTTATACAGGGTTTCAGTAACATGGGGGGTTCAGTTGCACGGGGGTTTAGTTAAACGGGGCTTGAGTTGCACGGGAGTTGAGTTGCACGAGGGTTCAGTTGCACGGGGTTCAGTTACATGCGGATTCAGTTACACGGGGTTTAGTTAAATGTGGTTGAGTTGCATAGTCTCGTTGGAAAAAATTGGAGTTCATACTTAAACAGTTCTATTAAGAGCTATTGCTATGGAAATGGCTCATTTTTGAATCGAAACTATGCTTTTCTGACTGAAGATACACATTAGGATCAGAAAATGTACACAATTGAAACAGAGAAGTGTGTTTTGACGATATTTTCTATAATTTCGTCTGAAAAATAGGAGTTCACGCTTAAAAAGTTCTATCAAGAGCTATTTTTATGGAAATGGTTCATTTTTGAACCAAAACTATGCTTTTCTGACTGAAGGTATACATTATAATCAGAGAATTGTGTTTTGATAGTATTTTCTATAGTCTCATTGGAAAAATTGGAGTTCATACTTAAACAATTCTATTAAGAGCTATTGCTATGGAAATGGCTCATTTTTGAATCGAAGTTTTGTGGTGCTTTACCTTGTCACAGCTACATTCTCATGATTTTTCAAAGTTCATTTTGAATTTCTGTCGTGAAATGCAAGAGTTGGAATATTTCAGTAGTGACTTGTTGTGCTTTACCTTGTCACAGTTACATTCTCTTGATTTTTCGAAGTTCATTTTGAATTTCTGTCGTGAAATGCAAGAGTTGGAATATTTCAGTAGTGTCTTGTTGTGCTTTACCTTGTCACAGTTACATTCTGTTGATTTTCATAATTCATTTTGAATTTCTTTCATTGAAATGTCCATTTGATTCCGTGGTCTCCCATTGCCTTTCCTGTGCTCCTTAAAACAAAGTCCATCAAAATAATCCATACAAAGGGAGATAGAACACAACCCTGCTTAACTCCTGATTTAATACAAAACCAGCTGCTAACCTCATTGCCTACCTTAACCGCAGCAGTGTTATTCTCGTACATAGCACTAATCACTTTCATGTATTTGTCTGGTATACCATACAAGGATAAAACCTTTACTAAAGCTCTTCTATCAACAGAATTGAACGCTTGCTCACAATCTATAAAACTGAGGACCAAAGGTGTTTGAAAACTCAGGCACTTCTCAACTATTAGCCTAAGAGTGAAAATTTGGTCGACACATCCTCTCAAGTTTATCAGATCAACCTATTTTACGCCCCCCTCCTAAAAAAAAGTCCTGGATCCACCCCTGCCTCTCGGCCCATAGAATTATGCCTGAAAGTTTCGAATCAATCAGACTTCCAAGATCAAACAGTCCCTTCTCCATTTTTTCACTATAAAACCGCTCCGTAAACAACTGGCAGTTTGCATTATTTATGGTCTTACTCCAAGGGATTGAGTGATCATGTCATCCCTGGAGGCTTATTCATTCGATGTTTCTGCTATTTCAAACAAAATGGCTTTCCTGAATTTCGATCAGATGTCTTGTGGGGCTTCAAACGGCGTGGCAACGGAGGGCATGGGAGGGATTGGTTGCCATCCTCTGAATTTCCAATTTTAGAAAATGGACAAGACTTTTAATTCACTATAGAATGAACCCCCTCGCAAATTTGAACAACCACCTTTTCCTTATGAAGTCGCTAGGAAAAGAGGATAGTACGTTGAAGACATATGCCTCTTGACTAAAGCAAGGCTAGATTGCTTCTTTTGACACGCCAGTTTTGATAAATGTTCACATTTTTAGCAATTTTCCTAGAAACTCCTTTGACAATCATCTTCCTATAATTATTTTATATGGTTCAGATTCTGCCGAGCTATTCTATTTTTTCCTCTAAAAGTCAGATTTTGAGTCATAGAGTTAATCTATCTTGATTTTAGAACATAGTTGTGGATTTTAAACCAGGAGCATAAAAGAAATGTGATTTAAAGAGGTTTTTCGTTTCTTTTATGAACTCAGTTTCTTTGTATCTTCTCATATACCGAATTAAGCAATTGTATTTTACTTACTTGTTTTGTTTGTTTGTATATTGATTTTATCGAATTATTGTGTATTTATATTTTTATCATTTTATTGGTATAACCCTGTCTGTTTTTAATTTTTAACTGATTTGACTTGGGATTCTTTTCAGACGGCTATACCATGTCAATTTTTGGTGAATCTTCACATTTTCTCACATTTCCTGCATTTTTTTTTTCTTTATTTTCTGCCCCCCAATTAAGTTCCTCTTTATCGTTCTTAATCGTTTAATTAATTCTATTGCTTGTTTATTAACTGTTTGTAGGCCTATGTTTTAAGTACATTTATTAATTTTTGATTAATGTACTAATTAGCATTTAATGATTGTTTATTCATATTTTCATCGGCTTGTTATCCTCACTTCGTTTGTTTTCAATTTTCATTGGATTTTGTTCGGAATTCTTATCAAATGGCTAATGTTACCATGTAGGGTTTTTGGTGAATCTGTAATATTTCTGTAAGTTATCTGTAATATTTCTTGCAAGTTTTTAGTAGTTATGTTTTTATACTTATTTTATTCGGTTAAAATTTTACCACCCAACTCAAGATTTCCCGTGAAACTCAATCTATTAGACAAACACTCATGCTTTTTGGACTTGTATGCTACATTTAAACCAAGAGAAATAAAAAAAAGTATGGAGTTTTTCTGTTCCTTTACCAAAGGATTTTTTTCTAATTTTTGGTGTATCTTCTCATAAAATGAAATAATTTCCGTTCTAGGGTCCTTTATGCTTCGTTGTGTGTCGTTTTGTGCCCTTTGGACAGTTGCCAGTTATATGTACCTTCAAGCTCTACGAATATTAGACGCCACAGACGTTATGGCGTTATTTTCTACTAATGTTACCTTCATATATGTATTATCTTGGGTAGTGTTACATGAACAGTTTGTTGGGTTAAGGGTGAGTTCCTTTCAAGTTTCCTTCAAACATATATTAAGCTACTTTAGGAGACTTCTTGGCCATCGCATTTCGAAAGTAAAATTATGCTGCCTTGCTTCAAATACATGCTCCCCCGTCCCCCTAATTGAAACCCGAATTGGCGGCAGAGCAGACCTTTTTTTACAGGTTGTTAGGTACTAAAAAGCAAAGGCAGCATTAAATTTTTTTTGAAATTTAACTTAAACTAACGTTTGCTTTTTATTTTTTTCTTCTTTTTTTTACCAAAATTTCATGCACGTTTTCTAAGGTGATAAAAGTATTAGCATTGGTAGAGTTTCTTGGCCTAATCTCCAAAGATTTCTAACATTCTGCCACTAATTATATATTATATATATATATATATATATATATATATATATATATATATATATATATATATATATAATATATATATATATATATATATATATATATATATATATATATATATATATATATATATATATATATATATATATATATATATATATATATATATATATATATATATATATATATATATATATATATATATATATATATATATATATATATATATATCAAAAACCAGGAATGCATATATATGTATAGATAAATATACATACATATATATGTATGTATATATATATATATATACTACCTCTAATACTACTACTATTAACAACTTACCGAAGCACCAAGCCGCCTGAGGCCAACACCGCTACGCATGCTCCTCCTCCGTCCTAATATATTCAAAGCCTCCCTATTTACACCCTCCTAGGAAGTTCCCATTTCCTTTATATCTTTCTTTATGACGTCCTCCCACCCCAGACGAGGACGACCTGCTTTTCGTTTAGCCCTAGACGGTTGGCCGAAAAGGACAATCTTTGGCAATCTGTCATCATTCATCCGCACAACGTGCCCTAGCCACCTCAACCTTTCTTTCATCATAGACCAAAAGAGCGGTATTGAACTACATTTTTCGTACAGCCTACTGTTTGAAATATGGTCAGTCAGCCGGGTACCTAGAACAATCCGTAAGCAATTTCTCTGGAAAACATCTAGCAAATATTCATCCAATTTTTGGAGCGCCCAAGCTTCAGAGCCACATTTGACAACTGTCATCACTGTAGCTTCTAATATTTTAATCTTGGTTTGCAGACTTATCTTTCCATTCTTCCAAACTTTTTTTAACTGTGAAAAAACACCCTGAGCCTTTGCTATTCTACTTTTAACATCTTCTCAGCTCCTACCGTCTTTACTAATAATACTACCAAGGTAAGTGAAGCTGCCTTCCTGATCAATCTTTTCGTTACCCATCGTCACCTTTTCATCTTCACTTATTCCTAGCCTTAGTGACTTAGTCTTCTTAAAATTAATTTTCAAACCTATTCTAGCATGAGTTGTCTGGCATACCATAGAAGGATAAAACCATTGCTAAAGCTCCTCTATCAACAGAATCGAACGCTTGCTCATAATCTATAAGACTGAGGACAAAAGGTGTTTGACAACTTAGGCACTTCTCAATTATTAACCTAAGAGTGAAAATTTGGTCGACACGTCCTTTACTTTTTCTAAAGCCGCACTGTTTTTCTCTTAAAACTTTGTCTACGGCATCTCTCAGTCTAAAAAGTATCATATTACTAAGTAATTTGCTACCTACAGAGACCTGACTAATGCCAGGGTAATTGCCACACACACTCTTATCACCTCGCTTATAAAGTGGCTTAATTATGATTTTCCTAAAATCGTTAGGTACTTCACCTTTTTCAAAAATCATATTCATAGTCTTCAGTAACTTATTTCTAACCTCAGAGCCACCATATTTAAGAAACTCATTTACTACACTATCTGCACCTGGAGCCTTATTGTTTTTTAATCCTTTAGTACTGTCACTAATTCTTCCTCACAAAAAAAAATCTTCCTTCACATCCGAGGTATAACAAACTTTTTCATTTTCCTCCATATCTTTTCCTGCAACTTTATCTCAGTTTAGCTAATCGGTTTAGCTAATTCTCAAAATGTTCTAACCATCTTTCTTTAACTCTTTCCTTATCACTAAAGTGGCCCTGTTCCTATCTTTAACTGGGACAAATCCAGATTGACTACTGCCTCTCAATTTATCAATATGCCAGTACAATATTTTACTATTATGCCCTCTAGCTGCATCTTCCAGATCCTCGGCAATTTTATTTATGGCCTACACTTCACACCTCCTTAGTTCATATTT
>CM051270.1:47210552-47230552 GCA_027921565.1 Artemia sinica
TTTAATCATATTTTTACATATTTTCTTAGGTATTTTTACGGATTTTAACGTATTTTGCTGGCTGATAGAAGCACTAGCCCAAATTTCCAAAGACTCCTAGCATTCGGTTACAAATGTTTGTAGGTCCAAATATCCCTGCTGTTTATTTTTGTGGATTAATTTTGCAAGATTTAAAGATTAATTCCCATATACCAGTGCAAAGAACTGTATATTGTGTACTTTGGTGTAAAAGAACTCGCCGGAAATGGTATTATATATGAAACCCTTAGAATAATTAGAACTAATTACTGACAAGAATTAAGACAAGCACTTTGTCTCGAGGAGAATTAAAAGATTCAGAAGAATTGAAAAGGTGTTAAGCTATTTTATTATATATCACAAATATATCAAATATAACGATTTATTAAAGAAGAACACTAAAGATTTAGCAGTAAACATCTCACGTTTATAAGCGAAACGTTTAAATTTTTGAAGTCTCATTCGTTAAGGGATAAGTGAGAAGTGTGGTCTTCCATTTTCTCTGTGTTTGATTGTTTATGTCTTAGCAGTTGCTTCCCCGTCTTTAGGTCAAGCTCCCCGCCGGAGGCACTATGTTAACAGTTCCATTATTATATATAGCAATAATGAAGAACTTAAAGTATAATCATTTTAATATTTTCCACCGTTCGTGTTTTTATTCTCGTTTAACCTTTCACGCATTATTACTACTACCAACTCACTGCAACCCCAAGCCACAGGAGACCAACACAGCTACCCATTATCCTCTTCTATCTCAATCTATTCAAAGCCTTCCTCTTTACACTCTCCCAGGAAGGTCTCATTTACCTTAAATCTTTCCTCACGACTTCCTCCCATCCCAACCGGGGATGACCTGTTTTTTTGTCTCTAGGCGGTTGGCTAATAGGGAAAATCTTTGACAATCTGTCACCTTTCATCCGCAGAAGGCTACCTAGCCATCTCAACCTATCATTTACTACAGAACTGGAAAGCAGAATTGAACCACACTTTTCTTACAGCATATTGTTTGAGATACGATCAGTCAATCGGGTACCCAAAACAGTAAGAAGACAATTTCTCCAGAAAACATCTAGCAAGTCTTACTCTTTTTGTCGAGCACTCATGCTTCAGAACCATGCTTGACTACTATCATCACTGTAGCTTCCAAGTTCCTAATCTTGGTTCGCACACTTATTTTCCTATTTTTTCATACTTTTTGACTGTGAAAAAGACACCCTGGGTCATGGCTATTCTACTTTTAATATCTTCACCGCACCCATCGTCTTTATTATTAGTATGCATTATTTTCGGATAAAATTATTAGCAGAATTATAATTTACACACCCAAACTTCCAAAGAGTTCTTGTCCAGACTTTTTATTCTGAATTTATCAGCAATTTATTTTTTTTTTACTAATCTTGGACCATCTCAAGATTAGGTACTGGGTGCTGACTCCAAAGGACTTCACTGGACTTTGTTTAAAGGACTTCACTGGAAGAAGTATTACTTCTGAAACTGTTAAAATCTTTAAAACCAATCACCCACAAACCACTACGTTTGGAAACTGCCTCCGTGGAGAATCTTAAGACCACTGTACATAAATAACATAACAGTAAGATCAAAGCTTATTGATTTCTGGCACTACATCCTCGGCGCATACAAACAGCTCCTCCCATTTACTCTGTCATTACCGGGACAGTGTAAATTTGTCAGTCACTGAATAATGGTGCTCTCATTTGATCTGCCATCAGCGGTCCAATTACCCTGGAACACGTATTTTGGCAGAAACTTTCTCAAAATGCCTTTGAAACCAACTCGAGACTTTGTAACCTACTTGTAATTCCTAAAAACATCTAATAATAAAATTGCACTACTAATTACCAATTTTTATATATGTATTGGGATAAATTAATTTAAAATTTGATTCTTTAAAATTTAGTGTTACAAGGTTGAAGCCAAGTTTCACGTTCAAGAGAAATCTGACTTGTCTTTGTCTACCAGTGAAAAATCGAATGTCGCTTATCTTTATAGTTGTTTAAATGTTCTCCGGAGCATTTGCATCTCGATCCGGGTTTTTATAATGGAAGAGATAGGGAATAATCATACTGGCTTATATTTATATACATTGCTTAAGACTGTGAGCCATTGGGAACGCGTTGATACATTTTTTGTATTCCAAGATGCCACTGTGTCTTTTATGACCCCTCCCCCTCTTTTATTCAGTATTAGCGTCATAAGCCTTAGTAATGTATCTTGATGACCTTTTTTTTATGGAATCCTTCCATACTTTTTTAATTTTGTCTTGATTCGTAAGCAATTAGGATTGACCATATTGATCACATGAATACAAACAAATTAAACCATGTTGGATTTATGTCTTAGCAAGGCAGGCCCTTAGTACTTTTTCCTCCCGCTTTTATCTCCGTATTATCCCAGCTTGTCGCCATGGCTACAGATTTGACGTGTTTCCGAAGCTATGGGGTTTATTCAAAACATTTTTCCTCTCGACCTGTTTCTTGAATACATTTATCTTTCTGTATGAGATGACGTACATATTGATATTGTTTGCTTAATCCTTCTTTGGAACAGAAATACTTCATGAATGGTTTAATTATGACAATTAATTCTAGATAGAATTATAAGTGATATTTTTATAATACTACTGCTAACAACTCACTGCACCACCAAGCCGCTTGAGACCAGCACAACTATGCATGCTATTCTTCCATCCCAATATATTCAAAGCCTCCCTATTTACATCCTTCCAGGAAGCTCCCATTTCCCTTGAACCTTTCCTTACGACATCCTTTCCACCCGGCCCAGGGCGACCTGCTTCCAGTTTAGACTTAGACGATCAGCCAAAAAGACAATCTTTGGCAACCTGTCATCCTTCATCCGTAGAAAGTGACCTAGCCATCTTAACCTATCTCTCAATATAGACCTTGAAAGCGGGATTGAACCACACTCTTCGTGAGGTTCAATAAAAGTACTACATCGTACTTTCTGAAATACTGTCAGTCAGTTGGGTACCCAAAATAACCCGTAGGCAATTTCTCTGGAAAACATCCAGCAAGTTTTCCTTTTTTTGGGGCGCCCACACTTCAGAACCATATCTGAACACTGTCATCACTATAGCTTCCATATTCTAGCATTGGTTCGCAGACTTATCTTCCTATTCTTCCAAACTTTTTCATGATAACAAAATGCATTATATAAATTATATTTTTAGGGCATATATTTATTGCTGCAATTGTCAAAGAGCCGGTCAGACGGTTGGCATAAAACATATCTTATAGTAGATTCTTTTATGTTGACCGAAGGAAAATATTTTCCCCTTTCCCCTAAGCCCAAATTTCTAGTTGTCCATGTCCTCATCCTAAATGAAACTTTCTTGGATGTTTCAACTTGATCCTCCAGCCAATAGACAGAGCAAAGTTTGAGCCCCTTTTGTCCCCTCCTAAGAAATCGCTTTTTCTAAAGTTTTAACTTGATTCCCCACTCGTGAGACAAAATAAGGTAAATTTACCAAAATATAAAATTCGTCAGCATTTAAGTGAACCTTGCCGCATCTTTAACAAAGTAGTCCGACAAGCTCATAGGCAAGTGGCGAATATTTTGTTTTATATCGAGTAAATAAAAGAAATAGAAAATTTAGAACTGAAATTAAGGAGCGACATTAAAACTCAAAACGAACAGAAATTATTCCGGACTTGAAGGGCCCCCTCCTAAAAACGTTACTCTTCACGCTAAGGCTTATAGCACTGTTAAAAAGGCTTTGTATTCTAATTAAACCTTCCATGTGTTCCGCTTCGTATACGGAATAATTTCTGTTCGTTTTGTGTTTTAACGTTGTTCCTTACTTTCAATTGAAATAACTTGTTTTTTTCATTAAATTTCTGATCGTTTTTCAAATAATGCCAGTAAATATGGCTAACCCTTCATGAAAAATTTCCTACCCTCACGGGAAACTCCTTCATGGAAAGTTCCACCCACAAAAAATTCCCACCCCCGTAAAATTTCATCCGGATAATTCCATCCTCGCTGAAAATCCCGCTCCCCCGTACAATTTCTTGCGGACAATTCAGCCTGAAAAATTCTTCTTAGCATACTTTCATTTGAAAAAGACCATAAATCCTAATCGTTTTTCTGATCACTCCGGAAATCCCCCTTCTGTGGAAATTTTTTTCCCGAAATCCAAACCCACTGAAAATTTTCCCCAGACAATTCCCCCTAAACATCTCCACACGCGAAACTGAGTTAGCAAAGAGAAAGAAGACAAACAAAAGAATTTCGTATAGGAATTTTGTCAAATCCCCACCAGTGTAAAATTTCCGCTTGAGATTTCACCCCTGTAAGTTTTTCTCCCTGCGAAAGTTTCTACCCATGGGAACCCATCTCAAGCACAAAATCCCCCTCCCACCGAAAAAAATGTCTGTATACTTCCCAATAACAAATACTACAAGCAAACAATGGGAAAAATTCATGACTTATAGTCCTTCCCCCACGGGCTATGGGGGGGTCATGTTGCCCCGAAAGGCAAAGCTTGTGGGTCTTTCAACTACGTTGAACTAAATGGCTATCTCAAAATTTTGATCGGACGACTTTGGGGGAAAATGGTGGGGAAGGGAGGTTAGACCCCTTCCAATCATTTTGGTCACTTAAAAAGAGCACTAGAACTTTTAGTTTCCATTTGAATGAACCCTTTCTCAATATTCTAGGACTATTAGTTCATTGCGATCACCCATGGGAAGAACATACAAAAAAAAACAACAAATAAACACTCATCCGTGATCTTTCTTCTGGCAAAAAAATACAAATTTTTATATTTTCAAACAGTTCGTGGTAACGAACTGTAAGTAAGGAGCGACCCGGCTCAATGGTAACCGAAACTCTAGAAAACGGTATTTTGATACAAATAGATACATCAAAGGAATCAGATTTTAATGCTGATTTCAAATATATAAGTTTCATCAAGTTTAATCCCACCCATCAAAAGTTGGGCGCCTGAGAAAATTTGGCTGATTTTCGAAAAAAAGGGGGAAAAACCCCCTAAAAGTTATATAACCTTAATGAAAATCACACCATCATATTCCGCGTATCAGAGAACCCTACTGTAGAGGTTTCAAGCTCCTATCTACAAAAATGTGGAACTTTGCATTTTTTGCCAGAAGAAAGATCACGGGTGCGTGTTTATTTGTTTGTTTGTTTTTTTTTCCCCAGGGGTGATCGTATTGACCCAGTGGTCCTAGAATATCGTGGGAGGGCTCATTGGAATGGAAATTAAAAGTTCTAGTGCCCTTTTTAAGTGACCAAAAAATGGAGGGCAACTAGGCCCCCTCCCACGCTCATTTTTTCCCAAAGTCACCTGATCAAAATTTTGAGATAGCCATTTTGTTCAGCATGTTCAAAAATATTATAAGTATGTCTTTTAGGATGACTTAATCCCCCGAAGTTCTCGGGGGGAGGTCTGAAAGTTATGAATTTTACCCAATGTTAACATATAGTATTGGTTAATGGAAGTATACAGACGTTTTCAGGGGATATTTTTCCTGGTAGTGGGGGGGGGGGGGGGTCTGGGGTTATGTGTGAGGATCTTTCCATGAAGGAAGTTTTCATGGGGGAAGGGAAATTGCTATGAAGGGGACGCCGGACTTCCCAGCATTATTTAAAAACAAATCAGAAATTAAATATAAAAAACAAGTTTTTCAACTGCAACAGCAGCAAAATCAAAACTTTAAACGAACAGAAAATATTACGTATATGATTGGGTTCACCCCCTAGTCAATACCTCGCTCTTTAAGCCAAAGATTTTTTAGTACTTTCATAAGAGCTATTTATTCTGATTAACAGCCTTTGTGATTAAGCGGTCATTTTTCATGAATTGGAACAAAATTCGAAATTTTGCTTAAAGAGCTAGGTATTGACTAGGGGGCAAACCCCTAATTCACGTGTTAAAAATATATGAATATAGAAGTTCGTTATGTAAGTTAATTCGTAAGTTACGTATATTTATTACTAATAAAAACGTTCGTAAATAAAACTAAACAAGTTTCCAGAAAGCCATTTAACCAAATAAAAGTAAATTAATATGAAAATTTTGTTTTAATTATTCATGTACAGTGAGCCAAGATCAAAACCTGTATTTATTCAAAAACGTTCAAAAATTAAATAAAAAAAAACCAAGTTTTTTTTAACTGAAAGTAAGGAGTGACATTAAAACTTAAAACGAACAGAAATTATTCTGTATATGAAAGGGGCTGTCCCCTCCTCAACGCATCGCTCTTTACGCTAAACTTTGACTTTCTCACAACTCTATTTTTTTTAAACAATGAAAAGCTTTAGCGTAAAAAGCGAGGCGTTCAAGAGGGGACAGCCCCTTTATATACAGAATAATTTCTGTTCGTTTTAAGCTTTAATGTCAATCCTTACTTTCAGTTAAAAAAACTTGTTTTTTTTTATTTAATTGTATACAGAAGCTTAAAACTTCTACAGTAGACTTCTCTTATACGGTGAATATGATGGTGGAATTTTTCCAAAATCAGTCAAATTTTCTCCAGTTTTCCGAAAATCAGCCAAATTTTCTCAGGCTCGTGGCTTTTGATGGATAATACTAAACTTGATGAATCTTATTCATTTTTAATCAGCATGATAAACCAATTCATTTGATATATTTATATGCATCAAAATTCTGCTTTTTAGAGTTTCGATTACTATTGAGCCGACTTGATCCTTACTTACAGTCTGTTACCATGAACTGTTTGATAAATCATTAAAGCTGAATATCAGCTCATCTCACCTTTTAACAAATCTTACTTATTTACTATAGGGTATTCCCCAATTTATATTGTCATTTAATCCCCCTAAAAAGCAAATTTTCGGAAAAATTCCATCCTTCTTTTTCTTTTTTTAGATTGTGGCGCTAATATTGTGCAATACTGGAATCGCTCTCCTTGCATATATGGATGGAATAGTTAAGTCTCCAACCCTAGGTGGGGTTGTTTTGGCAGCTGCATCATCAGCAGGATCAGCAGTATACAAGGTAAGTGCACAGAGCGTCCATATAACAAAGCTTCTCTTAAAAATTTTTGGAGCTTCGGAAACATTTTGTGTTGCCAGAAATTTTTGTCGCGGTTGATTTTTTCAACGCGGATATCCCCTTTGTCGAAGTATACAAAGCAAAATCCCAGGTCAAGGTTACAACACTCCAGCTCCATCAAAACTTGATAAAAATAATTATGGTTCCTCTTTAGATCGACGCTATTTTCATTGTCAAGGAAAACAAGTTTATTTTGCTTAAGCCAGTCGACCATTGAAATGTCTTTAGCAGTGAGAGAGTGAGCTTGTCTCTTACTTGAGCAGAACATCTATTTCATTAGCTTTCATTCTTGTAACACAGATATTTTTACAGATCATCAAAGTTCAGTCAACTCTGGAAGAAGAAGGGGTTGAGGAACGTGCTTTAAAATATCTTCTCGTGAGATAATTAAGGCTCTGGATGCATTCCCGAGAGTTTCATTCACCTAGCTCAACTACTTTCCAAAATATAAAATGCTTATAAAATAGAATTTTACCTCTACAAGTGAGGCAAGCTACTAGTTTTCAATCTAAAGTAATCAAAGTTTGAACCTGGCTATTCAATTTATAAGTTTAAGGCAATTTTTTTATTGTGAATTTACAACATAATGAGCATATACAAATAGGAGTTTGAGTTTCATCTAATCCGACAAAACTCCTTATTCAACACCCTTTTTGGCCCGTCGCGAAGCCCGAAGTTAGACTATAAACTTATATATGTGGCGGATGACCTTTGTCTCGTAATTCTTTAAGAGATATGGAATATCCACAAGCCAGTGGGGATGCCTCAGCTACTTGCAATCCAGATTTCTCCCTGATATTATCATTTTCAGTCCAAAGAAATCCTTACTCTCAGTAGATGCAGCATTTTCAGCAGGTTTCTCACTCCCTAGACTTGGTGACGCAGGGTTAATACGTAAAGGGTTCGGTAGGGCTGGTCTTCCCTGGGAAATATATTACTTCTTTAGACCCCCTTTAGACCTTTAGGCCTCCCTCTTTACACCCTCCCAGGTAGTTCCCATTTTCTTTAAATCTTTCTTTATGACATCCTCCCACCCCAGACGAGGACGACCTGATTTCCCTTTAACCCTAGACGGTTGGCCGAAAAAGATAGTCTTCAGCAATATGTCATCCATCATCCACAGAACGTGTCCTAGCCATCTCAACCTTTCTTTCATTATAGCCCTAGGAAGTGGGATTGAACCACATTTTTCGTAAAGCCTAATGTTTGAAATACGGTCGGTCAGCCGGATACCCAGAACAATCAGTAGGCAATTTCTCTGGAAATTCAAAATTTAATAGGGTTATTCAAACTGCACAATATCACAAGAACTTGTCTTTCACTTGCCGAAGTCGACTTAAAATTAAGTAAAAAATGTAAAACAAAACATATATACGACGCCTAACTATGACCTAACTTTGACCTAATTGTTTCTTTAAGACACTGAAATGTTACCTTTTCTCGGCTAGTCTGTCAATCAAGACGGGTGACAGCACAGAAATTTCGAAAGCGGCAAAATCAATCAAATGATAATTCCTTTGAACTGATTTTCATTATTTTTCGAGCAGGTAGGGTAAAATATTTTTAGGGACTGACCTTTCTTTTACTTAAATTAGACAATTCTAGTCTGATTAGAAGAAAAAATACAATTCATACTTCCAGATTTTGTAAGTTTCATCAAAACTGAATATCTCTATATCAGGCATAAATTGAAAGAAATCAAGTGGTTTTTCTAAGATATCTGGGAAATTCGGTGTCGGCTTTTAGTTTTCTCTCGTCTATTTAAATCTATTATCTAAGTTCTACAAGTCAAATCAAGGCCGACAACATAATTATAAATAATTTGACCACACAAACTAAAAACGTTTATATGGCCGATATAGATAATGGACGATAATGGGACGGTAATGGACAATATAGGGCAAGTCTTTAAGATACCACTTCGCCTTAATGAATTGCAGCGTCTGTAGGATGAGCAGTGTATAGGGTAAACACACTAAGTAGTCGAACCTAGATGGGCAATTTCCAATTAGTTTGAATAAGTCTCCTAGTTTCAAAACCATCATGAATAAATCCAAAACTGCAGGACAAAATATTATAATGTGTCAAAAAGTAGTTGCCAAGATTTGAATTAAAAAAAAGCACTGATAAGGACAAAAAAGTAAATGTTTTTGTTTTATATAGTAAAACAAGAATCCAAATAAGGTTCAAATCAGGGCTGTATCCAGGATTTTTGTTCAGGGGGGTTTTACTAATTTTGACTTTTTTTTGGGGGGGGGGGTACTAATTTTGACTCAGTTTTCGACTAATTTTACTGATTTTTACCTAGGTTTTACTAATTTTCGACTTATTTTCGAGTCGGTCAAAAATTTCGGGGGGGGGGGGGTTCAAACTGGGTAACCCTCCCCCCTGGATACGGCCTTGGTTCAAATACTCTCTTTAGTTATTCGAAATCGAATATTCATTTAAATGAAGGCATGCCTTTACTGTCCAACCCAAAGGGGAAGAATCTAAAATCAACCCGATATCTGCAGAACAGCTGAGAGCAGAGAATGTAGTGTAATTTATCTCTGCTTATTCGGATTATCAATGGAAATGGCTAAAACAAGGTTATATTTTATGATTATATTCCGTAAACAAGGTTATATTTAATAAACACCGCCACGTTTGCTTGATGCGATCTGAAAAGAATTATTAGAAGAATTGGCAGCACAATACCTCTTTACACCTTTATAGAATGATTCTGCTATATCCTTTTATATGCCTTTATAGATCATGCCTTGAACAGCTTTTCATCCTTAAATGGATTGTATTTCTGTTCACTGGCGCAACACCGTGTAAGTAGAAAGGCCTTATTGACTCCCATTGCTCACCCCTGCTGCCACCTACAACTTTTTTACATAATTTATTCAAGGATTATCGATCGAGTCTAATGGGGGTCAAGGTCAATTGATTTGTTGTTGTTTGTCCAGGTGTAATGACACTGGGGGTGATTCACATAATCACTAGGGGAATTATTGATTTATGAAAAGGGGAATAAAGAAACAAGTATGGCTTCATTGATCTTAGGTCTGAGGGATAAACGCTCTTTAGGTCAGAGAGAAAAATTAATATTCTATTTTTAAATAAGGCTTCTTTGATCTTTAGTGTCAGGAATTAGAATTGACATCACTTGTTACCTTGGAATTATGCAGGAGTCTAAAGAAATAGAAATTCTATTTTTAAATACGGCTTCACTGAGCTTTAAGTCGGAGAGATAAATTGATATTCTAACGAAACCTTAATAGTTTAGCTAGGAACATTTATGAGATGAAGAGATTAACGCGGGAAAGGGTTTCCCAGTAATTTGAAATGTGACAGCGCAGGGATGCCAAAAACAAAAGGAACACGCTGAAATTACGTTTAGGGGTTATTTGGGCGAAACCGTTTTAGACATTTTAGGGAATTATTTCGGCGAAACAGTTAGAGACATTTTAAAAGATGATTTTAGAAGAGGTTTTAGAAGAGGATTTGAGGGTGAAACTCTGTGGTCGTTATAACACACAAGTTCCATTTGAACAGTGTCGTGAGGTCCTCTACCCCAACCCCAAAGGGCTCCGATCCCCCTACCCCAACCCCGAAGGAAGCCCACGGTCCCCAGAGGTCCTCCGGGCTCCCAAAGGGCCCCGGACCCCCAAAGGCCCCCAGGCCCCCAAAGGTCCCCCGGCGCCCCAAAGGCCCCTGAGCCCCAATTTTTTAATATTTTTAATTTGCGCATTTTGGAACACGAAAGGACCCCACCCCCCAACTTTTGACTCCCCCTCACAACATTAGTGTTTTGTCATGGTTTACCTTGTCGCAGTTACATTCTCTTGATTTTTCAAAGTTCATTTTGAATTTCTTTCGTTGAAATGCAAGAGTTGGAATATTTCAGTAGTGTTTTGTCATGCTTTACCTTGTCACAGTTACATTCTCTTGATTTTCAAAGTTCATTGTGGATTTCTTTCATTGAAATGCAAGAGTTGGATTATTTCAGTAGTGTTTTGTTGTAGTTTACCTTGTCGCAGTTACATTTTCTTGATTTTCAACGTTCATTGCGGATTTCTTTCATTGAAATGCAAGAGTTGGAATATTTCAGTAGTGTTTTGTTGTAGTTTACCTTGTCGCGCTTACATTTTCTTGATTTTTCAAAGTTCATTTTGAATTTCTTTCGTTGAAATGCAAGAGTTGGAATATTTCAGTAGTGTTTTGTCGTGGTTTACCTTGTCACAGTTACATTCTCGTGATTTTTCAAAGTTCATTTGAATTTCTTTCATTGAAATGTAAGAGATGGAATATTTCAGTAGTGTTTTGTCGTGGTTTACCTTGTCACAGTTACATTCTCTTGATTTTTCAAAGTTCATTTTGAATTTCTTTCGTTGAAATGCAAGGGTTGGAATATTTCAGTAGTGTTTTGTCATGGTTTACCTTGTCACAGTTACATTCTCTTGATTTTCAAAGTTCATTGTGGATTTCTTTCATCGAAATGCAAGAGTTGGATTATTTCAGTTGTGTTTTGTCATGGTTTACCTTGTCGCAGTTACATTCTCTTGATTTTCAACGTTCATTGCGGATTTCTTTCATTGAAATGCAAGAGTTGGAATATTTCAGTGGTGTTTTGTTGTAGTTTACCTTGTAGCTGTTACATTTTCTTGATTTTTCAAAGTTCATTTTGAATTTCTTTCGTTGAAATCCAAGAATTGGAATATTTCAGTAGTGTTTTGTTATGGTTTACCTTGTCACAGTTATATTCTCGTGATTTTTCAAAGTTCATTTTGAATTTCTTTCATTGAAATGCATGAGTTGGAACATTTCAGTAGTGTTTTGTCGTGGTTTACCTTGTCACAGTTACATTCTCGTGATTTTTCTAAGTTCATTTTGAATTTCTTTCGTTGAAATGCAAGAGTTGGAATATTTCAGTAGTGTTTTGTTGTGGTTTATCGTGTCACAGTTACATTCTTTTGATTTTTCAAAGTTCATTTCGATTTTTTTCATTGAAATGCAAGAGTTGGATTATTTCAGTAGTGTTTTGTCGTGGTTTACCTTGTCACAGTTACATTCTCTTGATTTTCAAAGTTCATTGTGGATTTCTTTCATTGAAATACAAGAGTTGGATCATTTCAGTAGTGTTTTGTCAAGGTTTACCTTGTCGCAGTTACATTCTCTTGATTTTCAACATTCATTGCGGACTTCTTTCATTGAAATGCAAGAGTTGGAATATATCAGTAATGTTTTGTTGTAGTTTACCTTGTCGCAGATACATTTTCTTGATTTTTCAAAGTTAATTTTGAATTTCATTCGTTGAAACGCAAGAGTTGGAATATTTCAGTAGTGTTTTGTTGTGGTTTACCTTGTCACAGTTACATTCTCTTGATTTTTCAAAGTTCATTGTGGATTTCTTTCATTGAAATGCAAGAGTTGGAATATTTCAGTAGTGTTTTGTTGTAGTTTACCTTGTCGCAGATACATTTTCTTGATTTTTCAAAGTTAATTTTGAATTTCATTCGTTGAAACGCAAGAGTTGGAATATTTCAGTAGTGTTTTGTTGTAGTTTACCTTGTCGCACTTACATTCACTTGATTTTTCAAAGTTCATTTTGGTTTTCTTTCGTTGAAATGTAAGAGTTGGAATATTTCAGTAGTGTTTTGTCGTGGTTTACCTTGTCACAGTTACATTCTCATGATTTTTCAAAGTTCATTTTGAATTTCTTTCATTGAAATGCATGAGTTGGAACATTTCAGTAGTGTTTTGTCGTGGTTTACCTTGTCACAGTTACATTCTCATGATTTTTCAAAGTTCAAGAGTTCATTTTGAATTTCTTTCATTGAAATGCAAGGGTTGGATTATTTCAGTAGTGTTTTGTTTTGGTTTACCTTGTCACAGTTACATTCTCATGATTTTTCAAAGTTCATTTATAAATTTCTTTCGTTGAAATGCAAGAGTTGGAATATTTCAGTAGTGTTTTGTTGTGGTTTATAGTGTCACAGTTACATTCTCTTGATTTTTCAAAGCTCATTTTGAATTTCTTTCATTGAAATGCAAGAGTTGGAATATTTCAGTAGTGTTTTGTCGTGGTTTACCTTGTCACACTTACATTTTCTTGATTTGTCAAAGTTTATTTTGAATTTCTTTCACTGAAATGCAAGAGTTGGATTATTTCAGTAGTGTTTTGTTGTGGTTTACCTTGTCACAGTTACATTCTATTATTTTTCAAAGTTCATTTGAATTTCTTTCGTTGAAATGCAAGAGTTGGAATATTTCAGTAGTGTCTTGTCGTGGTTTACCTTGTCACAGTTACATTCTCTTAATTTTTCAAAGTTCATTTTGGTTTTCTTTCGTTGAAATGCAAGAGTTGGAATATTTCAGTAGTGTTTTGTTGTAGTTTACCTTGTCACAGTTACATTCTCTTAATTTTTCAAAGTTCATTTCGGATTTCTTTCGATGAAATGCAAGAGTTGGAATATTTCAAAAGTGTTTTGTCGTGGTTTACCTAGTCACAGTTACATTCTCTTGATTTTTCAAAGTCCATTTTGAATTTCTTTCATTGAAATGCAAGAGTTGGAATATTTCAGTAGTGTTTTGTCGTGGTTTACCTTGTCACAGTTACATTCTCTAGATTTTTCAAAGTTCATTTTGGTTTTCTTTCGTTGAAATGCAAGAGTTGGAATATTTCAGTAGTGTTTTGTTGTGGTTTACCTTGTCACACTTACATTCTCTTAATTTTTCAAAGTTCATTTTGGCTTTCTTTCGATGAAATGCAAGAGTTGGAATATTTCAATAGTATTTTGTCGTGGTTTACCTTGTCATAGTTACATTCTCTTAATTTTTCAAAGTTCATTTGAATTTTTTCATTGAAATGTAAGAGATGGAATATTTCAGTAGTGTTTTGTTGTGTTTTACATTGTCACAGTTACATTCTCTTGATTTTTCAAAGTTCATTTTGAATTTCTTTCGTTGAAATGCAAGAGTTGGAATATTTCAGTAATGTCTTGTCATGGTTTACCTTGTCACAGTTACATTCTTTTCATTTTTCAAAGTTCATTTTGGTTTTCATTCGTTGAAATGCAAGAGTTGGAATATTTCAGTAGTGTTTAGTTATAGTTTACCTTGTCACAGTTACATTCTCTTAATTTTTCAAAGTTCATTTTGGATTTCTTTCGATGAAATGCAAGAGTTGGAATATTTCAATAGTGTTTTGTCGTGGTTTACCTAGTCACAGTTACATTCTCTTGATTTTTCGAAGTCCATTTTGAATTCTTTCATTGAAATGCAAGAGTTGGAATATTTCAGTAGTGTTTTGTCGTGGTTTACCTTGTCACAGTTACATTCTCTAGATTTTTCAAAGTTCATTTTGGTTTTCTTTCGTTGAAATGTAAGAGTTGGAATATTTCAGTAGTGTTTTGTTGTGGTTTACCTTGTCACACTTACATTCTCTTAATTTTTCAAAGTTTATATTGGATTTCTTTCGATGAAATGCAAGAGTTGGAATATTTCAATAGTATTTTGTCGTAGTTTACCTAATCATAGTTACATTCTCTTAATTTTTCAAAGTTCATTTTGGATTTCTTTCGTTGAAATGCATGAGTTGGAATATTTCAGTGGTGTTTAGTTATAGTTTACCTTGTCACAGTTACATTCTCTTAATTTTTCAAAGTTCATTTTAGATTTCTTTCGATGAAATGCAAGAGTTGGAATATTTCAATAGTGTTTTGTCGTGGTTTACCTAGTCACAGTTACATTCTCTTGATTTTTCAAAGTTCATTTTGAATTTCTTTCGTTGAAATGCAAGAGTTGGAATATTTCAGTAGTGTCTTGTCGTGGTTTACCTTGTCACAGTTACATTCTCTTAATTTTTCAAAGTTCATTTTGGTTTTCTTTCGTTGAAACGCAAAAGTTGGAATATTTCAGTAGTGTTTTGTTGTAGTTTACCTTGTCACAGTTACATTCTCTTAATTTTTCAAAGTTCATTTCGGATTTATTTCGATGAAATGCAAGAGTTGGAATATTTCAAAAGTGTTTTGTCGTGGTTTACCTAGTCACAGTTACATTATCTTGATTTTTCAAAGTCCATTTTGAATTTCTTTCATTGAAATGCAAGAGTTGGAATATTTCAGTAGTGTTTTGTCGTGATTTAACTTGTCACAGTTACATTCTCTAGATTTTTCAAAGTTCATTTTGGTTTTCTTTCGTTGAAATGTAAGAGTTGGAATATTTCAGTAGTGTTTTGTTGTGGTTTACCTTGTCACACTTACATTCTCTTAATTTTTCAAAGTTCATTTTGGATTTCTTTCGATTGAAATGCAAGAATTGGAATATTTCAGTAATGACTTGTCATGGTTTACCTAGTCACAGTTACATTCTCTTAATTTTTCAAAGTCCATTTTGAATTTCTTTCATTGAAATGCAAGAGTTGGAATATTTCAGTAGTGTTTTGTTGTGGTTTACCTTGTCACAGTTACATTCTCTTGATTTTTCAAAGTTCATTTTGGATTTCTTTCGTTGAAATGCAAGAGTTGGAATATTTCAGTAGGGTTTTGTTGTGGTTTACCTTGTCACAGTTACATTCTCTTGACTTTTCAAAGTTCTTTTTGGAATTTCTTTCGTTGAAATGCAAGAGTTGGAATATTTCAGTAGTGTTTTGTTGTAGTTTACCTTGTCACAGTTACATTCTCTTAATTTTTCAAACTTCATTTTGAATTTCTTTTGTTGAAATGTAAGAGTTGGAATATTTCAATAGTGTTTGTCATGGTTTACCTTGTCACTGTTACATTCTCTTGATTTTTCAAAGTTCATTTTGAATTATTTTCGTTGAAATGCAAGAGTTGGAATATTTCAGTAGTGTTCTGTCGTACGCGCCTACGCTACGCGCGCGTACGTAGGCTAACCTAACCTAACCTAACTTAACCTAACCTAACCTAATTTGATCTAGCCTAACCTAACCTAACCTAACAAACATCAAGAAAATGTAACTGTGTCAAGGTAAAGCACAACAAAACACTACTGAAATATTCCAACTCTTGCATTTCAACGAAAGAAAACCAAAATTATCTTTGAAAAATCAAGAGAATGTAACTGTGACAAAGTAACTTCGGCAAAACACTACTGAAATATTCCAACTCTTGCATTTCAATGCAAGAAATCCGAAATGAACTTTGAAAAATCAAGAGAATGTAACAGTGACTAGGTAAACCATAACAAACACTACTGAAATATTCCAACTCTTGCATTTCAATGAAAGAAATTTCAAATGAACTTTGAAAAATCAAGAGAATGTAACTGTGACAGGGTAAACCACGACAAAACACCACTGAAGTATTCCAACTCTTGCATTTCAATGAGTGAAATTCAAAATTAACTTTGAAAAATCAAGAGAATGTAACTGTGACAAGGTAAACCACGACAGAACACTACTGAAATATTCCAACTCTTGCATTTCAACGAAAATAATTCAAAATGAACTTTGAAAAATTAAGAGAATGTAACTATGACTAGGTAAACCACGACAAAACACTATTGAAATATTCCAACTCTTGCATTTCAACGAAAGAAATCCAAAATGAACTTTGAAAAATCTAGAGAATGTAACTGTGTCAAGGTAAACCATGACAAAACACTACTGAAATATTCCAACTCTTGCATTTCAACGAAAGAAATTCAAAATGAACTTTGAAAAATCAAGAAAATGTAACTGTGACAAGGTAAACCACAACAAAACCCTACTGAAATATTCCAACTCTTGCATGAAAAAATCAAGAGAATGTAACTGTGACAAGGTAAACTTCAACAAAACACTACTGAAATATTCCAACTCTTGCATTTCAACGAAAGAAATTCCAAAAAGAACTTTGAAAAGTCAAGAGAATGTAACTGTGACAAGGTAAACCACAACAAAACCCTACTGAAATATTCGAACTCTTGCATTTCAACGAAAGAAATCCAAAATGAACTTTGAAAAATCTAGAGAAAGTAACTGTGTCAAGGTAAACCATGACAAAACACTACTGAAATATTCCAACTCTTGCATTTCAACGAAAGAAATTCAAAATGAACTTTGAAAAATCAAGAAAATGTAACTGTGATAAGGTAAACCACAACAGAACACTACTGAAATATTCCAACTATGAACTTTGAAAAATCAAGAGAATGTAACTGTGACAAGGTAAACCCCAGCAAAACACTACTGAAATATTCCAACTCTTACATTTCAACGAAAGAAATCCAAATGAACTTTGAAAAATCAAGAAAATGTAACTGTGTCAAGGTAAACCATGACAAAACACTACTGAAATATTCCAACTCTTGCATTTCAACGAAAGAAATTCAAAATGAACTTTGAAAAATCAAGAAAATGTAACTGTGATAAGGTAAACCACAACAGAACACTACTGAAATATTCCAACTCTTGCATTTCAACGATAGAAATCGAAAATGAACTTTGAAAAATTAAGAGAATGTAACTGTGACAAGGTAAACCCCAACAAAACACAACTGAAATATTCCAACTCTTGCATTTGAACGAAAGAAATTCAAAATGAACTTTGAAAAATCAAGAAAATGTAACTCTGAAGAGGCAAACCACAACAAAACACTACTGAAATATTCCAGCTCTTGTATTTCAACGAAAGAAATTCAAAATGAACTTTGAAAAATTAAGAGAATGTAACTGTGACATGGTAAACCATGACAAAACACTACTGAAATATTCCAACTCTTGCATTTCAATGAAAGAAATTCAAAATGAACTTTGAAAAATTAAGACAATGTAACTGTGACAAGGTAAACCACAACAAAACACTAATGAAATAATCCAACTCTTGCATTTCAATGAAAGAAATTCAAAATGAACTTTGAAAAATCAAGAGAATGTAACTGCGGTAAGGTAAACCACGACAAAACACTACTGAAATAATCCAACTCTTGCATTTCAATGAAAGAAATTCAAAATGAGCTTTGAAAAATTAAGAGAATGTAACTGTGACAAGGTAAACCATGACAAAACACTACTGAAATATTCCAACTCTTGCATTTCAACGAAAGAAATCCAAAATGAACTTTTAAAAATTAAGAGAATGTAAGTGTGACAAGGTAAACCACTACAAAACACTACTGAAATATTCCAACTCTTGCATTTCAATGAAAGAAATTCAAAATGAACTTTGAAAAATCAAGAGAATGTAACTGTGACAAAGTAAACCACGACAGAACACTACTGAAATATTCCAACTCTTGCATTTCAATGAAAGAAATTCAAAATGAACTTTGAAAAATTAAGAGAATGTAACTATGACTAGGTAAACCACGACAAAACACTATTGAAATATTCCAACTCTTGCATTTCATCGAAAGAAATCCAAAATGAACTTTGAAAAATTAAGAGAATGTAAGTGTGACAAGGTAACCACAACAAAACACTACTGAAATATTCCAACTCTTACATTTCCACGAAAGAAAACCAAAATGAACTTTGAAAAATCTAGAGAATGTAACTGTGACAAGGTAAACCACGACAAAACACTACTGAAATATTCCAACTCTTGCATTTCAATGAAAGAAATTCAAAATGGACTTTGAAAAATCAAGAGAATGTAACTGTGACTAGGTAAACCACGACAAAACACATTTGAAATATTCCAACTCTTGCATTTCACCGAAAGAAATCCAAAATGAACTTTGAAAAATTAAAAGAATGTAACTGTGACAAGATAAACTACAACAAAACACTACTGAAATATTCCAACACTTGCATTTCAACGAAAGAAAATCAAAATGAACTTTGAAAAATTAAGAGAATGTAACTGTGACAAGGTAAACCACGACAAGACACTACTGAAATATTCCAACTCTTGCATTTAAACGAAAGAAATTCAAAATGAACTTTGAAAAATCAAGAGAATGTAACTGTGATAAGGTAAACCACAACAAAACACTACTGAAATAATCCAACTCTTGCATTTCAATGAAAGAAATTCTAAATGAACTTTTAAAAATCAAGAGAATGTAACTGTGGCAAGGTAAACCACGACAAAACACTTTTGAAATATTCCAACTCTTGCATTTCATCGAAAGAAATCCAAAATGAACTTTGAAAAATTAAAAGAATGTAACTGTGACAAGGTAAACTACAACAAAACACTACTGAAATATTCCAACACTTGCATTTCAACGAAAGAAAATTAAAATGAACTTTGAAAAATTAAGAGAATGTAACTATGATTAGGTAAACCACGACAAAACACTATTGAAATATTCCAACTCTTGCATTTCATCGAAAGAAATCCAAAATGAACTTTGAAAAATTAAGAGAATGTAAGTGTGACAAGGTAAACCACAACAAAACACTACTGAAATATTCCAACTCTTACATTTCAAAGAAAGAAAACCAAAATGAACTTTGAAAAATCTAGAGAATGTAACTGTGACAAGGTAAACCACGACAAAACACTACTGAAATATTCCAACTCTTGCATTTCATCGAAAGAAATCCAAAATGAACTTTGAAAAATTAAGAGAATGTAACTGTGACAAGGTAAACCATGACAAAACACTACTGAAATATTCCAACTCTTGTATTTCAACGAATGAAAACCAAAATGAAGTTTGAAATTATACGAGAATGTATAAGTTACATTTTCGTGATTTTTCAAAGTTCATTTTGAATTTCTCTCATTGAAATGCAAGAGTTGGAATATTTCAGTGGTGTTTTGTTGAAGTTTACCTTGTCGCAGTTACATTCTCTTGATTTTCAAAGTTCATTGTGGATTTCTTTCATTGAAATGCAAGAGTTGGAATATTTCAGTAGTGTTTTGTTGTAGTTTACCTTGTCGCAGTTACTTTTTCTTGATTTTTCAAAGTTCATTTTGAATTACATTCGATGAAATGCAAGAGTTGGAATATTTCAGTAGTGTTTTGT